>VWZY01000386.1:6315-30826 GCA_013399075.1 Chloroceryle aenea | reverse complement strand
AACAACCAAACAAACCTCTCTCTCATAAATGGTGATAAAGCAAAGTGCTAAATTTACAACTCTCACTTTTTTCTCCTTAAAGTCAGAAAATAGTAGACTGTATATGGCAAATTCTGGTGGAAGCCATACTAGTTTAGATTAACAAGAATGCAAAGTAGCAAACAAAGAATTGTACACTTCATAACACAAATCATGTAATCTATCTATCTATCCCCTCAGTAATCTATCCCAAATTGCATTAAAAAAAAAAAAAAAGAGGAGAGAGAGAAATAATTTTAACTTGTACTGGTCTGATTTCAAATGAGTGCAGCATAAGTCTAAGTTTTAGTGGAGCTGCTTCTCCAGTTACATACTGGAATAGCAAAGCTCAGGGCCTGGCCGAGGCGTTGATATTTCTGCAGGCTGATATACACAAGGGTACAAAAACTGCAAACCACACCTTTGCACATCAGCCAGGTCAATAATACCTACTGACCAACAGAATACAAAAAAGTTCTCCCTATAAAACTTTACATCTTTCTTAAGGGTAAACTGTAAGGCTTCTTCGACTGAAACAGTAGAAACACTTCAAAGCAAAAACTATCTGCTAGCTGCAAGAGCCACTGAAGTCCTCAGATCACTTTTCTACTTGCCAGAGAGTGAAATAAACCCAAGTTCATATCTCCTCAGCTAACCTCTTCTTTCTCATGACACAGCATCTTCTGGTCCCAGGCTGACTGACTACATCCACAGGCCTTAGAAAAATTAAGATGAGGGAGGAAATGGAACTGTATATCTACTTGAAGTCTCACACTGGCTTGTCAAAGGACAGCACTTACCCAGGAGCCAGACCTCAGCCTAATACCAGAGCTTTTGTCCTGACAAGAAGGTTAGGCTGAAACTGCAAGATATCAAAAGAAGCTAGGGCATCTACCCATCAAACAACAGAGAAATCCCATCTTCTTGGGAGAAACAGCTGTAATCTGAAGCTGCCTGCCCTTGATCTTTGCAGTCTAAAGGTACGGATCCCACTAGCGAGCAGTTTATGGCTCTTTCTTGTGTCAAGCATCTCTCTGGTTTGTGTTTCATTTGTAGTGGGTTGCAAGTAGTGGGAAACAGGGAATTATGCATTAGAAACTTTCCCAAGTCTCTCCATAATAACTTGCTTTGAAACAAATGGATACATACCTCTTACATTCCTCTGCAGAGAAAAGTCCCTCTTCTGTCACCCCTACAAGAGAAGCCTGGTTATTGCAAATAAGAGAGCATAGGATCTTATCAAGCTTGCAGTACTTTAATCTTTGCTCTTTTAACAATGGGTGTATTATTTCCCAGGGGCTTCCATATTTAAGGGATGGCTAAATCCCTTCTGAAAGACAGAAATGCATGGAGCGATTTCTGATCACCTTTCTAATATGATACATTAAATACTATCCAGTGAAACAGTTTTGTTATCGAGTTCTGAGACATGCTCTCTGGTTATAGGATTTACCTCTAGACACTGCTGCTTTCTTACTGAAAAACATGAACCTCGCCAAGAAAGCTAAAAAGAACAGCTATATGAAGGCTTAGGGAAGTACCATTCCCTTACTTAACAGTCTTGTATGTACTATTCTGATAGGACCCAAACCAAACCCTTTCACTTGTGCCATTCTAACATAATATAGAAATATTTAATTTTCCTCTTTCTGGATGCAAAGCTGTGGTAGCCTATTTTTCTTTATTTTGAAGTGCACGTGTAATTGCTCAGAGTAGTAACAGTGCATGCTTCAGGCCTCTTACTTAAAATTGCCTGCTTCCAGCATGTATCAGAAGTGGAAAGCACCAAATTGAATTTGAGTAATTCCTGCAACGGGATTACTCAATATTCCATCAGGCCATGACTGCTTGTCCAGAAGGTGGATTCTGGGCATCAAGATTTATTTTCTTCTTTGGATCTGGCAACATCTTACACTCAGCACATTGATAATTTTCCCTGATCTCCTTTTCCAGTTTTTTTGGCTTCTCAGAGTCCCTTATTAAAAGTACTATATCCATTTATTAACTTATAAAAACCCAGGATTGGCTTTGGATAGAATGGGTAAAAAGTGCTGGAAAGTTTGTAATCTGAACTCCCCAATTGAAATAAAATTTTCAGACAGAAATTGCTGTTATGGGACATAATAAGGGGAATGGTTTAGATATGAAGTTATTTTTATTTTCATAATATGTCACCAGGTGCAGTATGGTCTGTATCATGGGGTACATGTTACTGAATTCACTCTTGGAAAGTATTGACAAAGAAAACTCTAAAAGATTTAAAAAACCTGCTCTGGAAGGATTCCAGAAAGACTTGGGAGTCTATTTTTCTGCCTTCTATTTGCAATATCTTATTCTATGCCCGAAAGGTAATGCTACTGGCCTACTCCCTCAAATACCTCATCCACTCAGCTACTTTATAACCACAACTGGGTTTATATGCATTAAGGCCTAGAGAAAGAGGTTCCTCATCTTTTCTCAATGCATCCATTTGGCCCCTTGAGTGTCACTGCTTCCTACAACAAACTTTCAACAATCAGTCTATTTATACCCTTAATGAATCTCAGAATTGTTTGTACTGGCTGGTATGTCACATTGTAGAAGAGCAGTAAAAGCTCACACAGCTCCCGACTCTTCTCTGAAAAATGGTGCATGCATGGTATACTGTCCTGAGCAGCTTCTGCTGAACTTCCATCTGATGAGGTTTCTGCCCAAGAGTTCTTTTACTTTCACCCCTTTCCTCCTGGTGCCATCTACAGAAGCAAGGTCGCCTAGGTGGGAGGTCCATTAAATTTATTATTCAACCATTTTAAAAGGTACGGGTTCAGTTTAGATATTCAGTGAGCCAACAGTCACACCACTTTATTGAAAGTGCAAACAATTTAATAGTCAGTGTTTAGCCCCACGAAATGTAATCCTGGTAATTTTTCAGTGTTCCTTATTGCTTTAATTTTCTGTTACCATTTAGCCCCCAATACTAAAAGTTTCTGGATTACAAATTACCTGAAACCCACAACATTTAATGACATTAGATTAAATTTACTAGATTTTTTTTTCCCTTGCAAAGCCAAATATAGTATAAATTTTTTTTACAAAATTTTATTGCACATTTTATGCTTTGAGAAACACTGAAAGTACATGGTTTCCACCAAGCACACGTGACTAAGAGGAATGAAAACTGCAGTTAGGCTTGTAAAAACTGTATTATTTTTAAAAACCTAACCCAATGTAGCGGAAAAGTCTTGTATGTCTTTACCTCTTTTATAGGAGAATATTAAGTGCAACCCCAACCCTTTATAACAATGTATCATCTGTTTCAAATTGGAAGGAAATCAACTCTCTAATATGGTAAAATAACATAAAAGTTCATTTTCTAATTGAACTCTCTAGTTTTGGGCTGCCTGCAATAAACTTTGACAATCTGAGACCCAGACAAGATCTGGTATTTTGAAGAGCAGATTAAACGTTACTAATTATATATAGTTGACTATTTCCACCAGTATAAAGGAAGAATAGTTGCCTCCTCACTTAACATTCAGCAGAAAAAAATAACACATTAATGCCACATTATCGTTGAGAACTGAAAACCACAATATTCAGGAAATTCTGAGCCCCATTTCTCATAGTAATTACAGCTCAGCAGCATCCTCCCATGCAGTATTACGAACCAACTGAAAACTCACTATTAGAATATGCATAGGACAGGACTTTTCAGACACTTGTAGCCTTTGGTTTTGTTTTTTCTCCCAGACAGTGTTAATGACAAAGCACCATGGAATTTAAGTGCTGGTGAGCCAGCAAGATTTTTGAATGACATTCTGGAAAGGAAAAATTTCACAACACTAGTTTTAGTCTTAGGGTTATATTATAGCTATTCAAGGCCCATTTTCTGGAGCAATGAGGCCATGCATGCATGGTACCTTTCCCTGTGTGTGACTGCTTTACTGCAAATCATTATCATGTAGTATGTGCGCTGGACCACAGTGTGCAGTGCACAGACTATGCACTAACAGTAGGTACAAACACTAGCTACACACACGTCTTAGGAGGTATGAAGTCCCCATTTCTGGAGATGGTGACACTCCAAATTTCCCCATAAAGGTTTCAGGCACTTGCATATCTAACAAATAGGACTGTGATATTCAAGGTATACAAGGAAGAAGAAAACTATATTCCTTGTTGAAATACCAGTCCATCTCTTCTCAACAGCCACCCAAAATATAAGCACGACCTCACCTGATGCTCTCTTCTGTGCACTGGAGTATCTCTTCAAGAGAGAGCTGCCAGCAGAAACAACAACCCTGGCAGGTCATATCATGGAGGTAACATGGAACTATTCTTATAACTGTTGATTAGTTATCAAGCATATATGAAAATGCAGTTCAGTTAGAAGGAGGGAAAATATATTCAAATGGTTAGACCAAAAAAATAATAAAATAAATGTGTGCATGTGTGTAAGTTACTCTATCTTATGTAAAGCTAAAAAAAAAACCCATAAAGTAAAAATCTAATAGACAGTGGCCAAGTACACTGTTACCAGTTCCCCAGTCAGCAGGAAAAGTCTCATTAATAGTGTATATATATATTGGCTCACAGTGGGCTTACTATAGCCCAAATTTAGAAAATAATATTTTTTTTCCCTGAGATCAGTGATCTTTGGTTGCATCATGGCCAAAGCTTATTCCCAGTTTCTGTTCCAGCATCAGTCTAACAAATCCAGATTTCAATGGTGGGTTTAAATAAGCTTCAAGCATGAGAAGAATGCCTTTATTAAAATATGGATAAGTAGGCTTGTGCTCTGTGCAACTTGGTTTTCGAAAACAAAACATATTTTTAATCTGCAAAAATGAGATGGTCTCTGAATTAGTCCAAAAAAAAAAAAAAAAGGCATAAAAAAAAGGGTTTACTGATACAGATACTAAACTGCTCCATTATTCTGAAGTGCCTATTTTGCTATTGTTGTACAAAACCATTACCTGCATTTTGCAAAAAATGGAGAGAAAATTTATTTCTTCACCTAAATAAGGGGGGGAAAAGGGGGTTATTTGCACTAAAAAATAAAATCTTCCTGCTAAAATAGGTCTCCTGAAACTATCTTAATTTCTTGAATAGCTGTGTAACAATAAAGTATTATTTTAGTTGGCAGGCAAATAGAAATATCCTTTAAAACTGGAAAGAGTCTTTCTTAGCACACAACCCTGCTGAGCTCTACTAACTCATAGGTTTACACAGTAGGTGGAAAAACTGAGAGTCAAGATAGCCCAGGCTGAGGCTTGAAATGCACAGAGGAGAATTAATTCAAGATGGCAGCTTCAGAAACAAGGTGTGTGGTAGAAAGTGGACAACTGACCCATGTACAAACAATTTCTTAGGGCAGGTACCGACTTAACTCAACGTGCTTCTTCAGTTGTCCATTCAGAGATCTGTACCTCTAGGTCAATGAGGCCATTCAGGAGTTAATTTTTCAGGTCTTCACTCATTTGGTTCTCCCCTCTCAGTCACAGTTTATCACTGGAACTTATTTAATAGGCATTGAGAGATATAATCTCCACTTGCAAGAAAATAGTAGAAGGCATTTGAGTAAGCAGCTCTAACATACATTTGGTGTGATAAAAAATTAAGAGGTGAGAAACAACTCCAGTCAGACTGGACTTCAAAGCACTCCCCCTTTAAAAACTGTGGCTTATAGTACCTGGTCACTAATACATAAACATCCCTGACACTTTAATATCTCTGAGCCCAACTTGACCTAGGAGGACCCACAGGTAACTTTTCAAGGCCTGTACCAGAACTGTTACTCTCCATGATCCTTTGAAACAACAGACTTGGCGTTCAGCTGAGTAGATGTTCTCGTATCTTTAAATAGTTCTCCACTGAAGAGGAAAAGCTGGCCAGGAAAGTCAAACATACTTTAATTCCTGTCAAAACAGAGAAAGTGGAAAAATACAGAATCAACTGAACTGAAGAAACCAGGCAGAAGGGACACACAACCTCACTAACTCTCAAGCAACTTCTGTCCTGCTGCTGGAAGTTACCAAGTGTTCTTCTGCTGAACCTGCACGCATACTGGCTGAGCACTCTGTATGGATCTGGCAAACAGGCATAATCAAGATAACCTTAAATGAGCTACATTCCATTACTCACAAATTTAACTCCCTAACAGAAATCAGCTGCTTCTTCTCCTCTCCAGAACTTCACATCACAAAATTCAACACCACAGATTATGACAGAATCCTCCCCTCAAAAGTCAGAAATTGCTCTGCTAGCTCAAGTCTGATGCAGGTGGATAGGACAGTAGAGAGTACTGTGCTAATGTTGCTGTCTTTACTAAAAAAGTAGGTAATTGTAGACTACTACTGCCAAACCAACTCAAGCAGCAATGCTATTCTCCAGAATAGTCAATAATATTGCCACAGCTACTCTGAAAAACAAACCCACACCAAACTTGCAGAAAGCATAAGAGTACAAATATTAATGTGCTGCACTAAAGAACTTAAAATCCATTTGTATCATATCATTTAAGAAGTTAATGAAGTACCACAAGGGCGAGTGTAGGATCCTGCACCTAGGGAAAAAAATCCAGTACAGATTAGGGGCTGACCTGATGGAAAGCATCTCCATGGAGGGGAATCCGGGAGTCCTGGTAGACAAGTTACTCATGAGCCAGCAGTGTGCCCTTGTGGCCAGGAAGGCAAATGGTATCCTGGGGTGCATGAAGAAGTGTGTCCAGCGGGTTAAGGAAGCTTCCTCTCCCTCTACTCTCCCCTAATGAGGCCACATCTGGAGTACTGTGTCAGGTTCTGAGCTCCCCCGTTCAAGAGAGACAAGGAACTACTGGAGAGAGCACAGCAGAGGACTACAAAGATGATTAGAAGACTGGAACATATCTCTTATGAGGAAAAGATGAGAAAGCTGGGGCTGCTTACGCTGGAGAAGAGAAGGCTGATCAAGGATCCTATGAATGTTTGTAAATATCTAAAGGGCAAATGTCAAGGGGATGGGGCCAGATTCTTTCCAGTGGTGCCCAGCAACGAGACAAGGAGCAACAGGTACATACTAGAAAAAAGAAAGTTCTGTCTGAACATAAGGAAAAACTTCTTTACTGTGAGGGTTATGGAACCCTGGAACAGGCTGCCCAGAGAGGTTGTAGTCTCCTTCTCTGGAGACTTTCAAAACCTTTCCGGACATGATTCTGGACAATCTGCTCTAGCTGAACCTGCTTTAGTAGGGGTCTTGGACTATATAATCTCCAGAGGTCCTTTCAAACCCCTAGCATTCTGTGATTCATTGACTTAACAGTCTATGCCAGAAACTTCCTCAAGTTACAAAGCAACCACAGAAACGTCTGTTCCAAAACCTACTGGAAAGAGGTACCTCAGCTAACCTCTGTTATGTTGTTATAAGGGTAGTCTCCAGTGCCAGACCTTGACCATCACAAGAGACAAGTGTGCCGATGAAGTTATCAACGTCCTCTGCAGCTTGCCTTGGAGAGCAGCAGTATGATTTGCAGAAAGATACATGGTTGCTAATCTTCAGACAGTGGCACATGAATTACTAGCCAACTGGCTCTAAATTAGCAAACCTTTTACATCCAGGAATCCTCAACACCACCCTAAGAAAGCTGTAGAGCTAAATTTAGTGTAGCACGACCATCAGAAACAGTAATTACTCAAAATCAGGAAACATCAGTAGAACTGTATAGTTGAAAGAAGGAAAACAATTAAGATGGTGTAACGTAATGACCACCTGGAAAACAAATTTATTTCTAATTAAGCATTATAGTCAGGGAGGTCATTTGTCTCCACATGAAGATATTCTTTCTTTTTAATGGAGGAAACCAAATCTGATCCTCCAATACTCATGACTGCAAATGTAGATAAAGCTGGCTTGTCCCAACCTGAAAGGACAAAACAGTCTAGGTGCACAGCCAACTGTAATGCACACCAGTCATGACCTTCTGTGGAGAAATGCCGAGTTCAAGAGATCAACTGGAGTTTAAAATTTTATTGCATGAGATTTTCTTTTAAAAGCCCTGTTTGAATTTCTGATTTCTCTTCAGTGACAAGCTTAATATCTATACTAAGACTGCTGTAGCAATAACCATATACAGAAAAGTGAATTTTGAATGTGCTTTCAATGAAAAGCAATTTAGAAGGCATCTTGGGGCGAATCTTCAGTGAGCTGTACAGGGTATTAGCCACCTGACTTGCATTAGCATCAATAAGAAACGGCAGTTAAATCTCTGCACACTGAGCTAAAAAAAAAATAAAAAAATCTATCTGCTTGTATTGATTCATTGCATTTTAAATAGGACTTCATAACAACAAAAAAATTGCTGTTACTGGAAATATGAAAGTGTATAGCTGTTGCAAGTGATCTGAACTGAGACTATCTTATAGCTACTTTGCATATTAGATATGTATGGATAAAGAGGTGTGCTTAGATTAATGTTGAACTGTGGCAGGCCCAAGTATCTGTCAGCAGTAACCTCCACTGTTTGCATGCTCTGCGAGAATATTCATATAAATAATTTTTGACTCTGCAGTAAACTCCAGAGAGGGCTAGAAGTGCCCCTGGTTGTTGTAGCTGGTATTCAGCAGTGACACCTCATTTATTCTAGAAGAGCATGACTGCACTTTCTACAACCCAAACCCATGGTCAGACTACCCTTTTCAAAGCTGCACCATGAAAAATATTTGCAAGCTACAGGTATTTTATAAGCAAATATAGAGCTAAAACTTTCGAGTAAGAACCACAAAGTTAGATTATACTAAGGACTTTCTTAGATGGCCTCAGTCACTGAGGGACTCAAACTTAGCACATTTTGAACTGAAATCCAGTCAGCACATTGAAAAAACTGTTCACATACCACTCCTGGTGAGGAATCCAGCCTTGGAAAAATACCCTTAATTAGCAACTTTCATTCTCAAAAATATCATCATATCTTTCTGTTACAGCCCCCATCTATTTGCCTATACTTCAAAGAACAATGATGTGCAACAGAATCAAACAGGAGAAAGTTACTGTTAAGGTTAGATTTTACTGTGGTTTATGTTTACTTGTCTTTTTAGTTTGGTATACAAAATAAATCTGACCTTCTTTGTGACCAGCTCACGTGATTATTGCTCATTTGCATGGAGGAATGGCAGAGATCTGGCATATCCCAGTCAAAGCAAAAAGTGGTTGAAAATGTTTAATAAGAACATGTAATGAGAGTATATGGGGAAGAACAACTCTGTTGAATGCAAAGCACAGTTGATACAGGACAAAATGCTTAGGAAAACTAAAAACAGCTCATGAGAAACAGGTTCTGCCATTGCTCTGCACATCCCAGACGTTCTGTGACTTGGTTAACCTGCCTGCCTGTAATAATGAATTAGCCACATTTCTACTTTTTCACAATGCGTGTTGCACACGTAGTTATAACTGGAATAAAAAAGAATCATCCCCAGCCTCCCTAAAACAATTAAAGAGCCAAAGTAGTTCTTCCATTTCTTCTGTTGTATATTCATATTATGATAAATATATGAACATTTATGTAGAGTGTAGCAACGTAGTGCCTTCACCTTCTTGCATCTCACCTCCTGAAAACAAGAAACAGCTTCATCTATAGGCTGAGATGTGATGCCCAACTAATTCCATCCAATAGAGGGTCAAGGTACAATCATACAGAATGTCCTTACATACCACACATTATCTGATGTTAAATAAAGCTCTTTTTTTCCTCCTTACTGTGAGAATGAAAGACATAATTCTCCAAACAAAACGAGATAAACATGAAGAGACACTCATCCACGTGTTAGGACATTCCAGCATCTAGCTTCCAAAGACCCATATTACTGACTGAAAACCCCTCTAACCTTGCTCCCTTCAGCAACACTCATTTGATGTCTCCTGAGCCTTGACTACAGCACCCCACAGTGGATGACTGCAATGAAACCAGGACTTAGAGGTGGCAAACTCAAGACATAATCTCTTCTCCACTCAGTTTTTCTGCTTACATCTACACTGACGCAAAGTAGATAACAAACTTTTCTGGTTATATTTTACTTCCATTAAAACTTGACAGCCATCAGCAATGTGATCACAGTACCTCACAAGATGGAGATGTCTGTGTAGCTTGCTACTGCTCTGACCATGCTGAAGACCTAGATATCAGAGTGAACCAGGAATTTGAAGGCACTGTGCATCCTCTGCCTGAACAGCAGCTTCAAAAGTGGAGCATGCATCTTGCCCAGTGTTAAAAAATGTGGGCTCACCACTCTGTAACACTGAACATATGTATTGTATATAAACAAGTCGTTAAAAGGAGCTAACAATGACATCACATTAACTATATCCTGCTGCCACTGAACTGATGAATATTATAAATTAATCATCACTGCATATTATTACATTTATATTAATGCATTTAACACATTACCCAAATGGCCAGTTATTACTTAAATATGTTCATTTTGTTTGACAGAATGTGTATACCTGTTTCTTCTATTCATGTGGTAATTAAAATTAACAACCAATTATCAGAATTATTACTGGGGACACCACAACTAGACCTTTGTAATGGCTTTAATGAAAGCAACAGCTTCTTTTATAGGTCTTTCTGGCTCCATGTCACACAGAGATTATTGCAATGCAACTAGAACAAAGTGTGATGCAGTATCCCAGTCAAGTCCCCAAAATGTAAAATGTCACAATTAATGAAAAAGCATGTGACTCTAAATAATCACCTAGTAAATAACTGCTAAGTCCCAGTGCAACCCTCACTGCAAAATAGCAGATCTGGCATATCAAACTTCAATTAGCAATAATTTTAGGGAAACAACAGAACTTTATTAGTTCTTGTAGATGTGTATTTTTTACCTCTTTCCTGTGGATTTAAGGCACACTGAAGTCCCTTACACAAAAAGAAAAGTCCTTGCATTATGCATTCTATTAAGATAAATAGCAGCTAAATGACCGATAGACAGGACATAGCATTAAATTCCTACTGCGAATGAAAATCCCATATGACATGAGGTTTTTTGTCACACTTGAGTAAAGCTAGCAGTGAGAGAAAGCTCTTGCATGCACCAGCTATGAGCACCCTGAAAGAACAGTTGATGCAGAGCAGGAATGCCAAGTGGCAGCCCCAAGGCGAGAGGTAGCCCACAACCCAGCTCTATCCAGCCTCAACCAGGCAAACCACATGACACACATGGCTGCACGTTGCTGTTTGGAGAGGGATAGGAATAGAAAGAGTGTGCAGGTCGAGTCTGGAAGGTTTCTAAAAATCAAGTGCATAAACATGGCTGTATCTGGCCTGCCCAAAATACCTCCTGGGGAATACAGCGGCCCCTCTACAAAAGCTGGCTATCCCTGCTGTACATAGCTAATGATGGGTCAGCCAAAAGGCTGTGGGATCTGTGGCAGCATCCCAAAATTTTCGAGAGTCTACAACATCAGTTGAGACATGCTGTGTTACTGCCTTGTGGCCAATCCAAAGGGTTATGGGTGTAGAAAATTCCGTCCTAAATCTGGGGATATGGGAATTCACCCACCATTACTTAGCTGTCTGCACAAATGCTTTGCAAAAATAACAAACTTCAAGCTTTGTTAAAAACATGTCTCATGACTTACTAGAAGAAAAACTCTATGCACCATTAGCAGGCCCAATCCAACATGCATTTCTGCACTCCAAACCAGCCAGTTAAGTAGATGACTATCAGACTAAGGCAGCACTGCTGGCAGAGGACAGCGGATTGCCCCTTTAGGTGCTGAGCCAGACCCAAATCCTCCATGGAACAGGGACTGAGACTAGGGTCAACGGGTAAGGTAAAGTGCCTATTTTAACCAAATATAAGCTAGTGTGCTAACACAAACCACCTAGATTTTCCTGCAAGGGTGGGAAAAGCATGTATGTTATTTATTGTCAAGTGCCACACTGTAAAAATAATCTTCACAATTTATG
Organism: Chloroceryle aenea; assembly: GCA_013399075.1. NCBI lineage: Eukaryota > Metazoa > Chordata > Aves > Coraciiformes > Cerylidae > Chloroceryle > Chloroceryle aenea. The sequence goes on along the minus strand of VWZY01000386.1, from coordinate 18,879 downwards.
TGTAATATGTAGATCTAACATATCTAATATTTGAGGATGAAGATGGGAAGGCAGAGAGGTTAAGGAAGAAATATATTATGACTTTTGGGTATATGAAACAAGGTCAGAAGAGAATGCAGGAGCTGAGATGGCAAGAAAGTAGACATTAGGACAGAACAGACCAGTGACAACCAGCATTTGAACACAAAACCACAGAAACACACGCACACAAAAATAAAACAAAACAAAACAAAAATAAAAATCACACTCCAAGAAGCAGGACTATGCAGACAAAAGGTGAGAATGGGAATTAGACTTACACAACAGAAACACGCAATGCAATCAGGAAACATGCTGAAAAAATGAGAAGTACCTGGTAGGGTTTCCTTACATACTCAGAGGTGGGGCTACCCCTCAGCCAGGCCCCAACTGGTCACCCTATGTGAGCTTAATTGCAGACGCCAACTGTCTCCAGACACAGCTCTTATGGCCTCAAGACAGCTTGCTCAGAGCTACCAGGGAGCAGGTGTTCAGCTGCAAGCAAAGATACAACTGTTGTACTAAGGCTTCCATCAAGACTGGGCTCTCTAGAATCCAGATAATTAATGAATAATGGGAAAGGCCCATAATGCTACTTAATAATAGAGGTAATGTGTCTTCAATGTCTTCTTTCACATGATATCAGAGTTATAATGGAACAGGCAGCACATCCTTAATTGAGTGGTTTCTGCTTGCTTTATTTATTTCCTACCAGAAATACTATAAGGCAATCCAAAACAACGTTTAATTCAGGTGTTCTCACCTGGCAATATACAGCCAAATTAATGATGCTGAAAATCTCAAATCAACAAGTCAACAGTCCTAACCACAGTGACCAAGATTGGTACTATTAAAATTTATTTTGAAGCAAGTGCATGTGCTGGAACTCTGGACTCTGACTTACTATTTATTTATGTGACATTGTCTTGCAGTTCCTGCTGCAGTCTCATCAGATATGCAGATATGGGGTTTTTTAATTAATATTTATGATACTTCTTTTTGCCTCTGCTAGACAGTGCATGGTACCTTTACTGTTCACAACTTACAGCCCTGCTCTCAGCCCCAAGCAGCTGAAAGTGCCATCAGTTTGATGCTGTATTAGCTTACAGGGCTTGTTTTATTGCACACACAAACATACACACAGACCAGAAATGTCTATAATGAATACACTACCAAGCTATAGTAAAAAACCCACCATGATACATAAGGAATTCCATTAGTACACAGCACATAAAGAACTATCTATTACTTTTCTGTTTAGACAGCCCACTTCACAATTACTTAAGAACAAGAAAGAGGCATATCAGCATTTCAAGGCAAACCCTATAATCTGCCCACCAGAACAATCTTGTCTGCCCTACACTCTTTGAACTACTAAAAGATTCTTGTTAGCAAAGGCAGCAGGCAAAAATTCTTCATCTCACATGATTAGTCCTGATGAAGTCAGTGAGACAATCATTATGGGCAGGAACTGGGCAGGGATGGTCCTGCTGTACCTTGGCTGAGATGGTCCTACATTCAGTGTGTTAGTTAGATCAGTAATGTGTTTAATAAGACAAAGCCCTTGTTTACAACAGTGAAAAGACAGATTAACTCCAGTTTATAAACATGAAAAGATTTTACTCCTGTATGTAAAAAAGCTACAATATGCTAAAAAAGGTCAAAGTGATAATCCTCTGTAGAAAAGGAGAATGCAAACAAATATCAGCTAATCAAGGAACACATGCTGTTTTGCAAAATGCTAATATAAAGATTAATAGCTCTTCTTTGACATCCAAGAGCCTTTGGAAACTCTTCATATTAAAACACTTTGTAAATCACTTCTAGAGAAAAAGGTATTCAGGGAGCCCCTTTAAATCAAATTAACTACTAGGGAACCTTGATAACATTCAATAAAACTTGCATGTGCTTAGAATTCTCATCACTGTTCCTAGGATATAGAATCATTTATACTGCTTCACACTATTTTGCATTGCTGTGGAGCCTTGAGAGAGAAATAGAAATGGTCAAGAAGACTGTTCACTCCCCTTGTGTCTGCTCATCTTGGACCCAGTCCTGGTCCCAGTGAAGTCAAATGATTCCCAACGAACCTCTGGCAAAACTCCCAGAGACTGCACTAGGAGTAAGAACAGACACATAAGGCCTGATCCAAATCCAGCTGAAGTTGATGTAGGACTTTCATTCTTTTCTAATAGGCTTTGGATCTGGCCCCATCCACAAAACATGTTTAGAATCACTGTTTTAAACAAGACATAAGGAGGGACAGAGCAGATTTCTGTCCTGCTTCATGCTACCAAGAGATGAAGGTTTCAGTACTGCTTAGGTCTCCTGCTACAACCTGTAGGTGACTGGCCTTGTCTCAGTGGGGCCATGAATGAAGTTTGTGTCCAAAACCAAGCACACAAGAGCAACCACAATGCAGCTCAGTGTGGAAGCAAGCTAAGCCCAGAAAGGCATAGCGTAAAAGCCAGAGCCCACAAGAGGAGAGCTGCCTTTTTCTCCACTCCATTCTGCCACTCTGTGCATTCTCCAGCATCAGGAGCTATGCAAACAAACATAAGAGCCCATCCAAACTGTCTCATTGTCCCTGACCTCTCTAGCATCATTTGCTGGACAAGGCTTTGACAGCATCCTCCCAAGCTCTACACAAGAGAAACCTTAGGAAAGGACCTGCTAGCTTTCTACTGTCTGTACTGCTGGGATATAGAATATTTATCCTGTATCCAATTCAGTGTCTCCCACATAATTAGTTTACTTTATTTCCTGTGACTTTAGGATTCACTCTGTAAATGACACCAAAATTGAAATTGACATCTTATTTGAGTATATTATTAATATTAAAAGGATGCAAATCCTTGAACCTCACTTGTTCTTAAGAATCAAGAGCTGTGGAGTCCTGAGCTCCCATAAATTTTGCCACTGACTCACCATAAAACGTGAGTAGGTCTTTAGCCTCCCCAGAACTCTGTTTTTCTAACTGTAAAGTAGACATGTTATCCCTGCATATATCAAGGAATTTTCAAGATGACTTTCAAATTGCTTCAAGTGTATAAAGCTCTACTTACTAATGCTGTATTCCATTCTTTGGACCTAGATCTGGGTTGAAATTCTGAAGTCCTGGTACATATCCATCTCTAGATTTTGCCAGTACCAAAGCTCAGTACACAGAATTAAAGTTCTGGGTTGCTGGCATCCTGCAAGAGTACATGGAAAAACACAAACAGAAACTCAGAAGGGGGAAAGGTGACAACAATATTCTACCCCCTCTGCAATTCCCACAACTGACTTTAAAATATGCAGTGATGTATTCTTTACCAGTATGCACATAATCATTTTGGGGTCTGATGTTCCTCCCACTGAAATACAAGAGAGAAATTACATATCATACATAGTGAAGATTTTGACATCTGATTCCTCCCACATATTTGAACGGGAGGAAGGCATTAAATGCCAAAACCAAAAATGAGCATACAGGATCTATCCCTCAAAACTGGAATTCATTCCAAGGCACGGCACTCATTTTACTCTTATGCTGACCTCCATCCCACACAATGCAAACCTAGTATGAGTTCTCCAATTAGCAAGAAATGTTTTGCTATTTCAGATAGTACATACCCGACTAATATTCTAGCATAGCTTCAAGTGTATGTAGGTTAAAAAAAAAATAAATTCAGAATTCATTATTCCAATTTCCCTCCAACTCTAATTAAAGTTGGACTTTCTTTTATTAGTAGAATTCCTCTTTTCTGGTTCTTATCACAGAAAAAAACGGAATCACTGGAGAACCCCAGATTACAGATGAGCAGCTATTAACATGGGCTACTACTGTATCTCCAAGTACAAAAGTGTGCCCTGTGTCTGTAACCTACAGATGGAAATGTTCTTGTTTACATTCTTTAAGCTCCCATCACCACCCTTTAAAACTTGCACTCTTGTTTTTTTACATTACATTCTCGGGAAGTTCACTCTGCCTACTGCATGCACACATTTTAACATCAGCATATATGAGCATTATCTTCACTACCAAAAGAGGTTGATGTTTGGCTAACATCTTGATTTGAAACTGCACTCATCAGTTTTAAGATGCTATTTCTGGTTTTTAGAAAAAAGGAAACAAAGCATGCCACCAGGCTCCGTGCCAAAATTCCATCTTCTCCTGCTTTCAGGAGCCTGACATTATCGGTGGTGATCTGCATCTACTGGATGCTACTGTGACATAAACAGAAAACAATATCAGAGCCTCCACCATGGATAAGATTCCAGTGTTTCTCAACATCTTAAGGGGAAGGATGCTCACCTTAAGCTAAAAACTGTCTTGGCTCCTTTACCATTTACAGGAAACGGAAAAGTAAACCACAAATAATGTATCCACAATGTGCTTCCATAACAAACTGGCATGTTTGCTGAGGCTGTCGGAAAGCACTCTGAAAAGGTAATGACATGAACAGGAACAAGGAAGTGATTCTTCTCCTTGGTTTCAACTCCTTTGTCTTATGTGATATTTCCCTTTTCTCCTCCAAGTTTGGAATCACACAGCAAATGCAGAAATACTGTGCATTTCAGATATACCTTCTATTTTGCTCTCATGCATCAGATCTCAAAAGCGACACAAAGCTTGCAGGTTAAAGATTTAATCAAGAGACCTGCAGGACCTGCAGAAAGAGACAGTAACCGTGCAGCTACAGGGTCATCTCTGAGCTGACACACTTTGATATATAACTGCTGTGATGCTGCTCAAGCTTTAGCAACATCTTTCCAAACAAACCTTAGTCCATATTAGCTCCCAAAACACACCATTACTGCAAAGCTGAGTATACAAATTGTGCATCAACTGAATGAACAGTGACAACAGCATTTCCTTTCCTGTAAAGTGTCCTATGCAAGAAAGGAGTGCTGTGCACCACCAACCACCGACCCTGCTGAAGCTTGAGCAGAATCTGACTCAAAAGGCCAGTGACAGGTACAGTGTAATGTTTAATTTGAGATAATGTATAGAAATGAAGGCGTTTGACAGTCCTGTTGACCTGCATGGAGGACATTCAATACTTCTAAAAACCAGCACAGACTGACATTTTGACCTAACTATCAACCAAGACGATAAACTTAAGGTACCTGAATTTTAAAAAATAGAGGAAATGTCAAAAAATGGCCTACACTTGCTCCAGTAAAACACATATTGCCATGCTGTTGAGTTGTTATAGGGATGACATCACTGAATTACTTGTCTCACCTAAAATGTTGGGTTAAGGCAAACAGTGAAGTTTTCCTTAAAGTACCAAAAAATATCTGTGCTTGGACTGTTTGTCTTGCAAGTTAGAGTTCTGTTAAAGATCCTTCCTCATGTCCTCTGAAAAGCTTTCAAAATCCAGCAAGGTTCTCGACTACAGATGTTTACAAAGGGATCACTACACTAGCATATGTATTTGTACAAACACATGTTGGCAGTTGACTTTATGTATCTGTTCCACATCAGAAGTGGGTGAATTTATCCACCACAGGGATAGAATATCTCGCATGAGTAAACTGAACCTCACTGAAGTGGTTTGGAACAGAAGAAATTAAATGAGCAAAACACTGCACCAAACATGCTCTTTTAGGCCAAGTCATACCCATTTCTGGAGCTCTACTGTCTGAGAAGAGAATGTAGATTCAGACCATTGCAAAATTTAGAAGAATCTCTCAGAATATGAGATGAATACTGTAACCACAGCCAACATCCTTTAAGATTCCTTTTAGGAACAGCTATTGGAGATGTGTTCTCTCAGTGGGACATTTTGGTTACATATCCTTGTCTGAAACCAATACTAGAATTTTAGCACATGCAACATGCATGTACAGGCAACAATGAAATGCATAGAGAGACATGCCAATAAATTAATATAAGAACAATTATTTTGAGCACATACATATACAGTTCAGTTCTCAGAAGCAGTAAAGTTGGTTGTTACTAAACCTGGACTTTCACTTTCCACTGCCTGAATATAAGAAAAGCTCAAAGAGTAGCTAGTCTTGCCAGATGTATGCATCCTAAATCACTAATTACTTGTTATCTGAAAGTCCCCTCTTCTCTTGCCAGACCTATACACAAACCAAACCTTTATAAACTGATCTAGGGTAAACAGGTATAGCAGCAAAAAAAAATTGTGGGGGGTGAGCAGGAAGGGAAGGACTGCACTGAAAAGCTCCAAAAAGTAAAAACATGCAGTACATTTGTGACATTGCTGGAAACGTACAAAGCCTAAAGGACTGCAAACCAGAAAGGGACTGAAACGTGAAACAGCCCTGACATCCAGCTGCACTTACATGGTACTGGTAATGAAGGAACAAAGCACTCCAGGTAATCCCATTTTTACTCTTTCTCGATGGAAGGTGATATGGACAGTCTGTCTTCCACCAGGAGATACCTGCCATGGAAATACTGATTTTTAATTTTTTTTTCCAGTGCATTCATGCTTCCCCCCTTCCCCAATCACATTCACATAGGTCAAGTACACAACCGCTGGTAGCAGAAGTGAAACATTCAATACACGGATGCATTCAAATAAAATTCTTCTATAAAATACATTCTATAAATGCACAAAGTTCTTCGTCTAATAGAAGCCATCATTCTGGCCATGAAAAGACACACAAATTCAAATAATATATTATTCTCTCCACTGATATTACTCACATATGAGGAGAGGCATGCTCAAGAGATGGTGCAAGGCCACACCTGAGGAACCTCTGTTGCCAGGCAGTGAGAACACAAAGTTCTGTAGGGCACTGATTCCCTAAAAAGCAGCAGCATTTTAAGAATAAATTTATTGTATTTAGTCTGAAAGAGATTTAGGTCACTTCATAAACTTAAATAATATTATTAAGTACTAATTACTTTTACCAGTTGACTTAATATATACACATATTCACACATTTTTTTGATAACTAATGCTTACAATTCTCATCTATAATGTTTACAATGTTTAGATCTTATTTTCTCAAGACCTAGGGAAAAAAAAAATTAACCAAGTAAGTCTCCTTGCTGTTGTGGAAGAAACCAACAGTATTCTACATACTTTTCAATCATGAGTTAAAAAGTTAGATCACAGGCTAAAACGCAAGGTACTATGATGCTTGTTGCAGTTTAATTACTTCCTTAGGGATTTCTGTGGCATGGGGAAGTCCCCGAATGGAATGTGGTTGATCTCCTGCTATTACTGCAAGGAACACACTAATGGCACGAGCAGGGTCAGCAAGCTGCAACACTTGGCCAACTACCAACTGCTGTGTCTCCTGCCCTGGAACCTAGCTGTTAACTGGAAGGTTACAGCCAGCCTTGCGAGATCGCATCCATTTAATAGAGTTGCCCTGTAGCCAGTCCAAAGGGTTTAGCCACTTTACAACCCTTTTACTCTTGGCTGTTGTTTTCTTTGGGAGAGGGGAGGGGATGGGGGGAAATGTTGGTCAATAATAAAATATCCCTGCAGTAAAAATCCTCTTACTTGGATAAAATACAGTGTTGATTTTGTGGCAAAGCCTCCACTCTATTCCATGTACTAATAGATTAAAACCCAATGTTCCAAATAGTTGCACTGAGGTTGCAATAATTTTCAGCTCAGCTCAACACCTGCCATGAAACACCCTACCACACTGGAACATTACAACCTTGTAATTTATTTTGATAGGGAGCAAGTAACAAGCCAGAAAAGATTCCATCACATTAATGAAATTATAATGCGTAATGATCACATCTAATTTGTTGTTAGTGATTACAAGCACATCTGATAACTGCAGCTGTAAAACCTCTCAATGGGATGCTGACAATACAGAAAGAAAAGCTATTCTGCTTACAGATGGAAATACAGGTATCTGCAATACAACAAGCAGTAAAAAATTCACACACAGATACTGATCAAGAAGTTGGCAAACTCATGACCAATTTTCTGCATTGCCAGGCTAGGGTAGATCAGTCTTCTGCATCCGCTCCAAGTGATTACCCCTTCAGATCCAGTCTCTCTCTAACAGTTTGTTGGAAACAGTTCAGAAAATAACCTGCTACAAGCTCTCATTGTGAAAAAGCACATGGATTTATATGTTTCTATCCCACTCCCCCCTCCATTCTTGCAATCTCTTATTCTGCAGCCTGTACACTGTCTCTCCCCTAAAACTGCAGATATGGCACACGACTAATTTATTCTCTCCCTGGTATCTCACACTTGCTCGGATGCCTCTTTGTTGAGTTCTAAAGGTGTTTTATTTCTCCTTCAGGATGGATTTTAAATAAGATGTTGGGGGGGGGGGACTAAGTTCTAGTTTACAAACCTATTGGCCTACTGCTGGTAAGGCTGCTGAGGTTAACTCTAGTTTTGCAGCATTTTTCATTCTCAAGAATCAATTTGATCTGTTACTATCCATCTCAATATTTATATTTACCAACCTAACACGTAGCTCTGCAGTGACTAGAGGAAAACATTTACCCAGATGACATCCTGATGGACAAATAGTACTTAGTATCTCTGAATATCATCTTAAGCAATTCCCAGTTTACAGATGAAAATATATCAGTCCTAGCTGAGACCATAGGCATCCACGAGTTTCTAACAACAGCAGAACTATGGATAATGTCTCTTCTGTTACTTCCATAGTAGTGTCCTATCCACTGGACCATACTACTCCTCAGTTTGTTCTATAAATACTACCTTTTATTTTTTGTCATTGAAATGTCTCTTGCTAACTTAACTCAGCAAGGCTTTAGCCTGGAACACTACCCTTTGAGCCTTGCGAGTTTTCTAAACACTTTATTGTTGCTAATAGATCCCAGTTTGTATTGGCCAGGTATGGATTTAAACCTGCTGAACTGGGTAAGAAAGAACCTCAGTCCTTGTAAGAACACTCTGCAACAATCATGTACCATTAGCCTAAGCATGGCCTTCCACTGAGTTTTTCTGCTGTTAAGACACTTCCATACCAAAGATAGATTTCAAGAGTTTTCAGTTTTATAACAATCATTTTGCCGTACCCTTCAGGTGTCCTGAGCTTCCTGACAAATCATTGGTCTTTGTGGAGCCCCATCATTTGAATGTCACACACACATAGCCATGAGCTATCAGAAAGAACCGAAGTTTCTAAAATGGGTCAGAAGCCTTTGGTTATTTACAAGCATAAATTCCCATCTTCACAATTTATACTGCGTCAACAGTGAAAGGACTTCCAATAAAAGGAAGTAAAAAAAATATAAATAAAACCAAAACTATATGATAGTATAAAAAAAGAAAAGCTTTTCAATTTTTTCTTCAAAAAATAAAGATTAAATATATTTCATATTGTTAAAAATAAATAAAATAAAAAACACACCTTAAAATATCAGTTGTACAAACATATCTTCAATCAAACCCTAAGTGGTTTTAACCCTAAGCCAGAAACCTCAATAACTGTGATTGACTGTATCTGTGGGCCAAATCCTCTTAGAAAGATTCACAGCCGCTTGTTGACACACAGTTCACATCTAGTGTTGATTTGGAAAGGTGGGGAGGTGGCTCTTACCTGCTCTTCTTGATCCAGAGCCAAGAGTGCCTTGGCAATGCGATTTGGAAGAGTACTGCTTCCAGTTCACAGGCAACTTCCAGAGATGAAGTTCAGACTCTATACTTGAGGACGAAATGTCCTCACACATTTTTCTAGGACAGCTGTGTTTTTACTTTGTGCTCATCCAAAAGTGATTTTAAAGGTGCACATGAAACTGAGTGGGACCAATAGACTGGTACTAAACTAGTATCTAGTCATTAATTAAATGTCCAGTGGTCTTTAGCAAAACTTAGACTTGAGTCTGAGAAAAGAACAACAAAAAACTGCAGAAATAAGCAAGATGCAGATGAATATTTTTAAAGGCTATTTTAAGATAATATTTAGTATAAACATATTCTCCTTTTTTAATTTTAATTTCATAGTCATCTGACATCCACCCAGCCAAGACCAAAATTTTCAGCATAAAACTGAAGAGACTGAAACTGAAACAGAAAATTATTCTCTTCCTAAGACAGCTACTTCAAAGAGACTCGTATTAGAAAGAATGACTCCAACACACCTAATGTTCTAGCTCTTAGTCCTCTACATGAATTCTACTTGCTCCTTAACTGCAATGTGTCTGGCAACTGAACAGTTTTCCCAGTGATCAGTCAGCCAAAACATTAAACCGTCATAAGCAATATGGCCATAATCAGTCCCTGTTTCAGTGTTTTTTTCTGATGTCAGAATAATTTAGATGCCAGGATATCTGAAGCAGCTGTGCCAATGAATACGTGAGCAGAGAAAGACACAACTGCTTTCCAGTTCAAGAACATTGTTCTGGATTTTCTTAAACATCTGGTAAATCACATGGTCCTTTAAGGCCAAACATGATGGGTATCAACACACTTTTATCTTGCCTTTATGCAGGTAGAGGTAAGCCTCACACAGGGTCTGAGAGTCTAATGTTGACCCTAATCAAGCCTCATTGCGTGGAAAATACCTACTTTCATGTCAAGAATACACTTGCAAGCAATGTTACTGCTGCTGAAAAGCATCAATAATTCACTCATTTAAAGACTGCATTGTACTAGTATAATTACTTCAGTTTAAAATCATGTCTTTTATCTTAAAAGTTATCTCACTAAAACTTCTAATATGAATGCAGATGCATCTTTAAAGCCCATTCCATCCACAACAATACTAACTGCAGTAACTTTACTAATATAAACCCTTTTCTACCAATGAAACTTCACCTGTATGAGATGGGAAGGACCACTATAGGTAAAGAAGTAAGAACAGAATAGCTGAAGAATTTTAAGGGGAGAAAGCTCCCCTGGGATTATTAATGATCCCTTCCTGCATGGATCTGTCCCATAATCATTAGCTCTTTTGACCAGAGATTAACACTCTTTCTTCACTGAATGTATTGCAAAATAACCCCGTCCATTAATGTAAGCGGGAATATTACCAGCTCAGGAAGAAAGTTTCTCATTAATTCACAAAGGCTTTGGGTCTGGCCTTCATGTTATCCTTTCAACCAGGCTAAAGGAGACACAAGTGAGTAAGCTTTGTTGTGAAGAGCTGTGTCCACGGCATTAGGGCCAACTGAAAGAAAAATACAATATGTTCTGGAAATGTGCATGATAAACACAGTATAAAACAAATGAAAAAGTAATATTAAACAAATAAGACTTAATAACTGATGTAAACGAAGCCTGAGACTTCCTATATAATGACAGGAAGCTCCAAATAAAGGGTACTGGGTTCATGCCCTTCTAAATCATTAGTTTCCACAGAAAATACCAGCCTTCTTAAGGCTCTTAGGTTAGGGAGATTTATAGTGATAACAATAGCAGTAGTTTATTTGGGACAGTTAATCAAAATTCTAGCACTTATAAGCCCTCTGTGGAAACTACAAATTTACGAAGTTAAAGACTAAATATTCAAGAGTAAGCTTGCAGTCTACACATGTACAGTAAATTTCAGTTATGTGTTTCATTATACTGGTGCCTTATAGCTTTTAAGGGGTTTACAACTTGCTGTAATTATCCACTATGGGGTAGAATTTGGCATGAAAAGAACTCTTTTCCATTCTCTCCTCTTAATAGAAACTTACCCTCTGCTGGTACTGCACTCCTTGCACATCCAACACTCAACAAGAGTTTTTGGGTGTGCAAGCAAATCAGGTTAGGGCTCTCTTTGTGGATTTTAAAAATACATCTTTTATACACCTAAACCATAATACTCCTACCTTTATTTACCTTCCATTAGTTTCGCCTTCAATTTGGATCACCTGCACAGCAAAAATATGTGTATTTTGCTCATGAACCAAGAGAAATTATACATATCATTACAAAGCACAATGATGAAGGTCTGATTTTCACCAAGAAAGTAAAATTTAATAGGATAAAAGGCAAACATGGTGATGGCATTAAAATTCACCACTGAAAACATGGCATAATTTCTACTTTCCCACACTGTGCTTAAGACTTCCCATGTGTCCCCCTGAGGAAGAGGTACCTAAGCTTTTCCAAGTGTAAAAAAGGAGTAAGAGTAGTTCCCCACCTCAAGATAACTCTGAAAGCTCACAGCCAAGTTCTTTGACAGTTTGCCAAAACCTCTAAATAATGGAAATAAATACGGTTATATTCAGGTTCTACACTCATAACACCTTGGAGTCAAGACCTTGTTCTCAGTAACTTATTCCAGCGCTTCAGTTTGCAGCACAGATCCAACAGTTTGTGATGCTACCCTATAAATCAGACTGTTGAATTTACACCATCATGATCTGGCTTCCAATTCTCTGTTGCTTTTTTTCTTGTAAAAGTAATTATTAACTCTGCCATGCCCTCAGGTCCACCCACCTTAGACAGAAAGGGGAGCAGAAGCCCTGCAGTCAGCTGCCCTGTTGAAGGACACAGTTTTGCCCAGAGGAAGAGGGGTCCATATGTCAATCATCTCTTTTGCGAGGGTATAGACATGGTCAAAATCCAACACACAATGTTAAAAAAACATTCTGTAGTCACTGGGTATCAAACACTGACTAAATCCCCTCAAAGACAA
>VWZY01000382.1:97449-127173 GCA_013399075.1 Chloroceryle aenea | reverse complement strand
CTCACCACAGTCTTCACCACAGGCTGCAGGGGAATCTCAGCTCCAGCACCTGAGGCAGCTTCTCCCCCTCCTTCTTCCCCGACCGTGGTCTCTGCAGGGTTGTTCCTCTCACATGTTCTCTCTCCAGCTGCTGTTCTGCAGCAGTTTCTTCCCCAGGGGTGCTGCCACTGTCGCTGATGGGCTCAGACTTGGCCGGCGGTGGGTCCGTCTTGGAGCCAACTGGCATTGGCTCTGTGGGACACGGGGGAAGCTTCTGGCCGCTTCTCCCAGAAGCCACCCCCCCGTAGCCCCCCCCACTACCAAAACCTGGCCACACAAACCCAGTTGCAGGGACTGAGGTTTCTTAACAGTGAAATGAGATGATTATTGCAATGCTTTCGCCACTACCCAGGTCATTTTCTCATACACTAATGACATAACAGTAATTTATGGAAGTCTTTATTGAATCTTAATTGCTCCCTAAGACCACGACTGAAAAAGTGACTGCGTTCTGCTTTGACTACTACAGCAGATGTTGAGGATACAAAAATCCTGAAGTCAGATTTTTTTCTTATAAGGGAACCTTCCGATTCTTCGTATTCACATACAACTTTTTGTATGTTTTCTAGCAAGTCACACAGTATTTTGTCACTTCCAGATTCTTGCCAGCTCTTAAGAATACTGATAGGTTTTCTTTTCGAGTAATACCGATACATTTCCTGCTAGTCTGGTATGAAAGGTGTTTCTGAAGGGCAAGAGGGATGATTCTGATATTTAGTTTGCTACTAGGAACCTCTAATATTTTGTTAGAGGCTTTTCTTATTCTTTACAAGGAGGAACATTTTAAGCCAGAATACCTCTGAAGAATTTAAATCGTAGCTTCCTCACGAGCAAACGTGTTCAAATTAACCCAATTACAATTAAAAGGTGACATATTTATCAGTCATTAATGATGAGAAATAACATAAGTCAAGGACAAATCTGTCTACAATTTAATAATCCACCTCAAGCGACTACCAGGAGAATTTACCAATGCCTAAAAATTGCCATAAATTACACTCTTAAGAAGTTTAGTTTCTGAAAAAGCTCAGCTCTTGCAGATCCCTTCGAATATCAGAGATGCCTAAAGATGTAAAAATAGAACTCCTTTGGTTGAAATGATGTCCCTCTGAGAAACTGGAAAACCCAAGAAACTGCAAAACCCAGGAAGTTTTTGAACGCTGACTTAAACCCAAGAGCTGCACTCCGTTGTAACTTTGTGCATTTTTAACCTGTTGTAGAAGCCGAATCCTGGCTCGTACTCAGCAGGAACAGTTTCCGCAGCCCTTCACGCTATTGGAAATTTCCTCTTCTAGTTTCTTCCTTTCCTCCTCTTTAGACATCCGATTGTTTCTCTCCTCCCAGGGGGGATTGGTATGGCTGTTCAGTACTTTGCTGCTCTGCGTGTGCCACATCTCGTAATAGAGATTGTTAGGACTCGCAAGGAGGTCGGCGTGTCTACCACGTTCCACAACTTTACCCTGTAGAAGAAGAGGAATTAAGCCAGTGATTAAGATGACCAGATATTTAGCAAGATAAATGTTGTTAGGATATGTGCCATAGTGTAGGTTCCAGTGATTAGTAACGAGGGACAGAGACTGAGTACGTGGTGTGGTGAATTGTGTGTGATGTTGCAAGCTGAAACACGGAGCTGTGTTCTTCTCAGGCGAAGGGGAACGGAGATGGCATTTGTCCAGTGGGATAAAATGTGAAGCCTGCCAATGTGGGAAGTTTTTATCTAAACTGGAAGAGTCACCTAAGAGAAATTTTGATCTGTATATGAAGAGCAAGGTGTTAAGCTACTAGTGCAAAAGTCACAGGAATGAGCCAAAACAAACATGCCTTTTTCTTTGCTCGATACCAACACTCACACTAAGAAGCTAAAAGAGAAGAGTACACAGGGAGGGATTTGTCCTAGGGAAGGAAAACGCATTGAAAATCAAACCCTAAAAACACTCAGTGTAACTTGTGCTTTTAGGTGGGTGCTCAGTAACTCGTGTCCTTGCAACTGCCATCAGGAAATGGAGCGAGCAGCTCAGCTCAGCCGAGCTGTTCTCCAGAGCAAAGATGGTTCCTTGAGCATCACTGTGGAAAAAGGAAGAGTTGGAGGGCAGGGCTCAAATCCGACAGACAGTGAAACAACCCTACTCATCAGAAAGCCAAGACTCAGCTTTTTACTTTGAGATATGCTTTCACATTCACTGACTTCCAATTAAAATAATGTATTAATTCTCCAGCTATTCTACCTTTTGGGAGCAGACAGCATTATACGGACAACTACATGGATTTTATATTAGTTCTAAATTGTGATCTACAATTAAATCTACCTCCTTGTGACAGCTGCTGATGAACATGCTGGGAAAAAAATTGGGTCTTGTCACTTCTATTACCAGTCGTGCTGGTGGCATCTGAGCAGATACGCACTCCATCAACAGAACTGCAGAATTTACTTAAAAACTTTGAAGTGGTTAATTCTGAGACTTGACTGTAGTAGAGACAGGATTTTGAATTATGGCTTTTTTTTGTTTTTTAAGAACTCTTGAACAAGTGTTAAAAAGGTAACTTTGCTGTTCAGCTTCAGAGGATTAGGTTGAGTATCATCAACACGGCGTTTGTTTACTCACTCGAGAATTACTCTGACTTGGCCTAAGCCAAGGTGCTGAAACCACAATGCTGTATTTCCATTGCCAAGCAATAACCAGTCACAGGCTGTTGCCTCATCTCTGCTGCAGAGCCTGATTTATCTGGTGGCTCATCAACCAAGCTGGGGTAAAAAGGGACAACTTTCTGCTGAGCAAGCATGGACTGTGCCTCCCGAAGCGGTCGGGCTCTGCGAGTGCCTTACTCATTCATGAGCCTTAGCACACTCACGTTGTTCAAAGTGAGTACCCCAGCTGTAGGTTGTGCTTTTGGTTTTAATTTAAGTTACACTACAACACAAAACACACTCTTCTCTCAAGCAGGCTGTGAAAACTTGGGTGGAAAACAAAGTCACTGATTGTCTTTTAAGAGTAAGAAAAAAACCACCCGAACATGAGATGTTTTAACGTGCAGCTACGTAAAGGATACACCTCATAAAATGATTTTTCAGCAAAAGGTGAAAAAACAAGCAGTTCAAATCCCAATAAAAACTCCACAGAGCAGCAGGAGGGATTTCTTCCACTGCTTCATTCTGAGATTCATATGTAGCTTAGATGTGTATGGCAAAGACAGTGGCAAACAGGGCTCAGTGCTGGGGCCACTTCTCTCTTGTACCTCTAGTGATGCTCTGGCCGAGGGGACAGAGGCACCCTCAGTAAGTCTGCAGGTGACACCAAGTTGGGCAGGTGTGTTGATCTGCTGGAGGGTAGAAGGGGTCAAAAGTTCCAACGGGGAGGTTTAGGTTGGGTATGAGGAAAAATTTCTTGTCAAGGTCAGGCCCAGGCTGCCCAGGGCAGGGGGGGAGTCCCTGTGATCCCCGGAGGGGTTTCCAAGCCCCCCGTGGAGCTGTGGTGCTGAGGGCCAGGGGTCAGTGGTGCCCTGGCAGTGATTCACGGTTGGATTTAATGATCTTCAAGGTCTCTTCCAACCAAAATAATTCTATGAATGGCACCATTTCATAAGATTTTGTTCTGAGGTCATTTAATATACTGCAGGAGTCATTTATTTTCTTTTAGATAGGCCTATTTTAGTCACTAAATACACCTATGATCACAAGCACATAAATAGCAACTGAAAAAAATAAACACAGAAACAAATGTAACATCTGTTATCAGCAGATTAGGAGAGCACTATATTTGTAGTGTTATCAGTTAAGAGTAACTATGAAGTTATAGTAAGAACATTTGTTTATTTTACATCTACAGCCACGTATAGTAATAGAAAAGAAAATGGACTTTGGATAGAGTGAGTGCAAGGTAAAAGCTGAATAGGGATAGAAGTAAATTGGATGTTGAAACTTTTTCCCCCCCTCAGAAACACAGAGAAAGGGAATAACACCACTTTTCTACAGGTACAATAGAGAATGGTGTTGGGATTTATCACGTAATTAGACTGAAAAATCCTACAAGAGTTTTATCTGCATGAAAACAGAACATGCTGTCCCCTCTCTTCCCATTGAAAGAAAAAAACCAAACCAAAACAATGGCTGTATGTGAAAAACAGACACTCACTGAGCAGTGAACGAAGCGTGAATTGGGGGAAGACAGTAGGAATCCTAATCTGACAGCAACATCTCACAAATCAGATGGAAACCGTGCAACATTTAAGCCAGTTCTAGAGCATCAAGTGGGATTTGTCATAATCCACAGAGCTCGGCGGGTGTCTAATGTTACAAAGTGGACACAGAGACTCTAAAACAAAAGCTGGAATGATGTGAAAATTAAAAACCACCCCGGGTGATGACCTCACCTGATCCAGCACGATGATTTCGTCGGCGTCAACTACGGTTGACAACCTGTGAGCAATGAAAACCGACGTCCGGTGCTTCACCATGTCCCTCATGGCACTGAGGATGTTCTGCAAGAGAGACAAACTCTTACACACTGCCAAGGTGGTGTAAAGTGAAATAAACTGCTGTCCATTAATATGCATATCACTGTAAGTAAATTAGTTTTGAGAAACATCTCCAGTACTGCTGTAGCTTCACCGTAAGAAACGGCTACGAGGATCTCCAGAAGAAGCCCAAGTGTGAAATAGCTGTGGCTGAGAGTCCTCAGACTGAAAAAAAACCCCAACCCAAGCCTGTATTTATAGAATACAATTCATAGAACAGAAAATATCCCAAGGGACAAAGGAAGAAAGTAGGAATCTTGATTGCAGGAGAAACTCCCCCCCGCAGCCAAGCGTCAAAGCCAACATAAAGAGCAGTAAAGGCCTGTGAATAACAGTAAATCATCATCATCCTTTCCAAGCAATGAAAGATAAAGGAAAAATATAAAAAAACCCTCTTGATATCGCTCCAGTGTGGAATAATCCTGGGAATTATCCATCTATCCAAGGAATTCTGGGAATTATCCATCCATCATCTATCCATCCAAGGAATCCTGATAACTCTCCATCTACCCATCCATCCATCATCTATCCATCCAAGGAATCCTGGGTATTCTCCATCCATCCAAGTAATCCTGGGAATTCTCCATCCATCCACTGCTTCCTTTGTGAGCAGATTTCCACCCTCCCCAGCCGCATTCAGACGCAAGCAGCGCTAACTGGCAATTTGTGCCCTCACTCCAAGAACTGAAGCATCTGCTTCATGTTCCTGAAAAACACTCTGCCTCATCTAAACACCTCTGCAAGTGGGCTGGAAAACTGCAGGCTCTCTGGCCACAGGAGGGGTTTGCAACAGTTTCAAGAGATGAACCTTTAGTGGTGAATGGGGCCTCAAGAGTGTACACCAGAAAATACAGTCAGAGACAGAGCTGGTGTCCCTTGCTGTGTCTCAAGGTGGCCACCAGATCCTGTGTCTAAGCCCTTCATAATAATAGCAAGAAAACAGACAACAGCAATCTGGCAAAAAGGACAGAATTCTGAGAGGAAAAGCACAAGGAAAAAGCATCACAATCAGACATCATTACATCACTTAGTTTTATACAAAGATTTTTTAACCCAAGTTTACCTCTTCTGTAATTGAATCTAAAGATGATGTGGCTTCATCATAGAGAAAAATAAGTGGCTCCTTTAACATTGCTCTAGCAATTGCAACTCTCTGCTTTTCTCCTCCTGAATGGGGCAGGGGGGGAGAGTAAAGAAAAGAAAAAGTTGAAGTTAGAATCGTGATACTCTAAATTCAGCAGCAGATGTGGCTGTTTTGAGGGTTGGGTTTGTTGTTTTTTTTTAATATACATCACAGTTGCTACTGATAAAGGTCTGCACGTGTTACACAAGATATCCCCCAAGTTCCTACTGCCTGGTGGTTTCTGATGTAAGCCAGTTTCAGACTAGTTTCCTTCCTTCACAATTCTTACAGCCAACATCGACTCAAGAATAACTTCGGACAACTTCTAAAGCCAGGAAAACAGGTGCATCTGAGAACTCCAAAATCTGCTAAACATTTGGTATGCAAAAAAAAAAAGCACCCATTTCACATTTGTGTGCTTGTCCTTGGCCACCACCTTCAAGACTTCAGAACATTTCATTTCACATCGTTATATCCTTGTTAATGTTCCACTCCTATCAGGAGAGAACATGCTCTAATAAAGCATTTAGAATGCTGATAATAATGCTGCAGTTCACATTCTCAACTGTCTTTGGCAGAATTCAGCAGCAATTAGAATTGTACAATTTACTGGGTCTATTTTAATACACTCTCCCTCTCTCTCCCCTTTAAAGGACGTTGAAAACTCAGAGCTTGGCAACATCCACGTTTGATAGACATACTCTGGTAACAAAATCCAAGGTCTTTTCTTGTATTTGAAGCCTATCAACTTGTTTCCTGTTCTTCCCCATTCACATTCAGGATAAATAGCACCCAAATTTCAGACAACTATCAATTTCTTTTCTCAGAATCGTTTGGGTTGGAGAAGACCTTTAAGATCACAGAGTCCAACTGTTAACCAAGCACTGCCAGGGCACCACAGACCCCTGGCCCTCAGCACCACGGCTTGGAAACACATCCAAGGATGGGGATTCAGCCACCACAGCCTGTTCCAGTTCCCACCACTGCTCCCACAGCCTGGACCCACGATCAACGTCGCTGTGCTGTTCACCAAGACACCCACTGTGTCAGTGGGTCCTGAAAACCTTGGGGTTTCCCCTCACTCAGAAACCACCTGGATTGCAAAGACCACCACGTAATTCACAGAGCTTTCACTCCCCCTTCTTCTCCCACAAAGTATTATTTAAAAATCAAGTCAAGACTTGATGTTTTTCTTACACTCAAGCTAAAAAAAAATAAATTATTAAACAGATTCCAAAATGAATCTAAATCTTTATAACAGGAGCTATTCTACTTGATCAGAAAACTACACAGATTCACAATGATAGATGCCATAGTTTAACACAGCTACTGAAGGAGCTCAACCTCTGATCCATTAAACAACCGAACCATTTCTGGCTGTTACAACAACTCTCATCACCAAGGAAAATACTGATCTAACAAAAGGACACGGGATGTTGGACACATCAGCTTCACATTCCAACCCAAACCCACAAACTGGCACCTGCAAGCAGAAGCGCACAGAACAGAAACCCCAAGAGCTGAGCTGTAACTGCATTTAGGGTCAATGTGATGTGCAATCTGAGTACGTCCAAGATGAGGAGACATTTCTGAGGGATTTAGGCCTTTGATGCTTATCAACAGGGTCCAGAAGACTACACTGCCTCACTACAGTTCCCTGAAAGGGAGGTGGTTGGGTCACCAGCCCTGGAGGTGTTTAAGGGTGGTTTAGATGTGGTGTGGGGACATGGTTTAGGGGTGAGCTCTGTAGGGTAGAGTTAATGGGTAGACTCGATGACCCCAAGGGTCATTTCCAACCTGAATGACTCCATGATTTTAACATATCTCCTTGCCTTACTTACTCTCAACAGCAAAGCCAAAACACCACCTATCTCTCAGCTGTTAGAAGATTTAAGAACTCCAAAGTGGGAAGGTCTGTGCATGTACAGAATCCTATCACACCCTACCTGCGAGGCACACACACATCGAGCTCCCAATTCTATTCACAGGCGTTTCACTAACCAAGTATGTTAGGAGAAACATCCTTTTTACTCAGATGCATCTCTAGATGCATCATTTAATGGTGTACCCTGAAAAAACATCCATTTAAACATCGTGCAGGCTACAGTTGTCTTAAACTTAAACACATCTCCACCTAACTAATTAGCCTATCATCTTATAATGTAAATGAACTACAAGCAAGTGCAACCAAGGAACAAACTCCACCCTGAACGCTGAGGTAGCCAAAGGAGAACTCACTCCCTTCAGAACCCACCTGAGAGCTTGAGCCCTCGCTCCCCGACCTGGGTGTTGTAACCCTTGGGCATCCGGAGGATGGCGTCGTGGATTCCCGCCAGCTTGGCCACCGCGTGCACCTCTTCCGGCGTGGCGCCGATGTTGCCGTAGAGCAGATTGTAATAGATGGTATTATGGAAGAGAACAGCATCCTGTGTTTATGGAAAGATTATTTGAAATGAGAAACCATGAAGAATAGTTTTAAAAGTGTCCCCGATCCATGAAAGAAATCATTACAGAACTGGATGATATTTTTTTTCTGTGATGCCTGAAGGTAAAAATATTTGGGGAAGTTTCCCCAAAAATGGGATTAATATGTTTTGTGTCCTGAGTATCTATGTCATGCATACATTTAGCACTCTGCTAACTCATTATGGGTGGTAATCAACTATAAAGCCAAATCACTTAAAGCTGGAGGCAGTTTCTCAGGAAGAGGCTTAAACGCATTTCAGCAATTGGCTCTAGATGATGATGCACATAAAACCAGAGAATTTCCTGGGGGAAAAGGAAAAGAAAAAGCAAGCATGGTGACTTTCAATGGAAGCAGCCAATACTACTGCGTGAGGATTGGCCTCCCCTGCAACACAGCAGCAGAATATTGAGAATTATTGAGAATGAAACATGGTATATACCTGAGGAACAACTCCTATGGCCTTTCTCAGGCTTTCCAAGCTGACATCTTGTATGTTCTGTCCAGCAACATAAATATTTCCTTCCTGAGGTTCATAGAAACGAAATAATAATCTCACGATTGTGCTTTTCCTGCAAGTGAAAAGAATTGAAGCTAATATTACATCTCTGGTTTGCCAAACAGAACTGATGTCACAAACAAAACCAACAGAAAGCGGAACGCGAGAACAAACGCGTTTAAGAAACACAACTCTGCAGCATCGATTGGTGTACACAGTCCATTTACCCACCCTGACCCACTACCTCCTACAATGGCCACTTTTTTTCCTGCAGGGACTTCAAAAGACACTCCAGCAAGGACTTTCTGCCCCTCAAGGTATTCAAAATGCACATTATCAAAGGCGATGGCAGCAGTCTGCGGTGTGATCTGCAGGGGTGGAGCCAGCTCTTTGTCCTATTAAAAGAAGAGTTCCACTTTATATGCTGCCCAGAAAGTATCTCAAGCAGTTCAACAAGCTGAACAGTCCATTTCCCAGCTCAGAAAAAGGCAAACAGACACTCCAGCTTGGGTATGCTGAAAGCAATTACAATCCGCCGCACGAGCCAAACTGGTTTGTTCCTCCTTCTCCCCAAAGAAGGTGAAAAATTTCTGCTGTGAACACTCTGCTTCATAACTTCCTTTGCAGTAATAAATTCTGCATCTCTAATTACAAGTGAACATTCAAGCACAAGGCATGAATACTTAAATAAAATATTTTTAAAAATAAATAAATATCTCAGTCTAATCACAGCTTCCATGAAGCAACTTTTGCTGTCGCTAAAGGTACTGCAAGAAAAAAAGCAGCTGCTGTTGCACTAACTGCACTTAAAAGGAGGCAGAACAGCATCCATACACAACACCTCTTTCTTGAATAGAAATTAAATCTGGAAGGTGAAAAACAGGGTGAAATGATGGCACTGCCAGAAAACAGACCTATGAAATAGCCAGAAACTTTAGGAAAATAAGTTGCTACTTACTTTAATTTTGGTATCTACACTGAGAAGTGTGAACAAGGTATTCATATCTATAAGTGCTTGTCTCGTCTCTCTGTACACTGTTCCCAGGAAGTTTAGGGGAAGAGAAAGCTGGAACAACAATCCATTCACCATGACTAGATCTCCAACAGAAAGGCTGCCTTAAGACAAAATGGGTGTGAGAGAATAAGGAGAATTGAAGGGTTGTTTTGTTAGGAAGCACTGAAAGATTTAAAAACAAACAAACAAACAAGATAATCAAGTTGAGTTTCTTTTATCCCATTTCTAAAACCAGATGTTTAAATAATAAAACCTCTGGGCAGCAAATATGCTGACCAAGAGAAAACTGACCCACTGACTAAAGGTAAGTGCTGGGTCAGTTCAGCTGAAAGTGTCTCAGAAGATGATTTCAAGCTGTATTTCTGCCATCCTGCTTAAAGGCTAGTCTAAATTTTCTAGGGGCAGCCAGAAACTGCACCTACTGACCTATCCATTCACAGTGTAACTCTCCCCTGTCCTGACATCTCTTAAAAAGAGCAAAGCAGATGCACAAAAGACAACCCACTACAAAGGCCTACCCTCCAAACACATCTGGATGCCAAGGTGTTGAAAAGAATCATTATCTTTGCTCTAAAGCCACCTTGCTTTGGCTGAGCCTCATCTCACCACTGCATTTATCTGCTGTATTTGAAGCTTGCACTGTGTCCTCCTAAATGAGCAAGCTTCAGTTTATGTAGTAAATTAGACAGAGATTAAAAAAAGAAGTATCTAACATATGAAAACAATGATTTTAATAATGTGCCCTTATTAATCTAAGAAAAATGAAGGACACTGGTAACAAAACTACTGGAGAGAAAGCACTTGGCTATATACTCATGGGGGAAAGCTGTGAATCTTGCCAACGTGGGAAGGAAGAAGGATTAAAAGCAAGGACCTTTGTACAAGGTGCACAGTGTATTTGTATTTAAGTGTCTTTCACAATCCTTCAATGGCAACTTCCCAAAGTTACATTTTCTTAGGATCTTTCTGTAACTGCTGAACTTTTACAGTGTTTCTAATAAAATGATACTAGTTACTGCTGTCTATATAAATAGATAGGTAGATGATGGAATTGATGATGCTCCAAGAAGCAAAACTATGCAAAACTCTGAGCAAAACACTCAAAACAAACTATCACATCAACTATAAGTTAATTAACACCTCTGTTAGAGATGAATTAAGGTAAAGGAGAGTTATTTTTAGCTGACAGACAGATGAGTTACCTGCAACAATACCCTGGCTTGCAAGCACCATGATGGCTGTTAAGCCAACGCTGAAGATAGCGCTCTGTCCGAAGTTGAGGAGAGCCAAAGTAGAGGTAGTCTTCAGAGAGGCATTTTCATAGATCTTCAAGAATTCATCATAGCGTTGGGCTTCGTATTTTTCATTATTGAAATACTACAAGAGACACAAAAATAGGCAATGTCACCTTCTCCAAGGTAGCAGGATGTATGTTTAAGTGGTTATGAAGCTCTCCAAATAAAAGCAGCACAAAATAAGCATGAGCCTGGACAATTCTGAAGCTGACCAGAAGATTTTTTTTTTTATTTCTAGCAGTGGAAGAACCAAGAGAGACCTGAACTTTCACACAAACACTGCAAACCACAACTGGAAATGAAACCAGTGCACGGGGCCATTTGAAACACCACCGTGTCACGGGCTGACCTTCAGAAGACAATTCTGCAAACAAGCAAAGAGAAGCTTCTTCAAGACTCTAAGTTTACACCTGGCACAAAACAGATGGTCAAGGTAATCCAGCAACTTCTCACTTTTTATTAGCAAACAGCTATTTTGAAGCCCCACTAACAACTTCCACACTGCTCTGCTGCTATCACATAGTATCCTTCAAGTGACTAATGGTTTAAAACCACACTCCTGCTTCAAACACGCAGCCCTATGAAAGATGAATCTTATGATTCACAATCCTCAGGCTGACAGAAGCAAGGCAAAGAGCCTAGGAGCAAAGCCTGGTCTTACCTTCACAGTCTCATAATTCAGCAGCGAGTCAATGGCCGCGTTTCCCGCATCATTGTCTGCTTTGTTCATCTCTATTCGGAACTTCGTCCTGCCCAACGAAGGATTGGCACAGTCAAGAGTTCAGGTGGAGGCAGAGCTATGTCCCCAAGGAATCTGAGGGCATGTCTTACCTCCACTGTGTAATTCCTATCGTGAACGCTGCGTAGGCTCCCAGAGTCCCCAGGGTTACCAAAGCAAACTCTGCACCACATTTGTAATACTGGAATATTTTTGACAAGAAAAAAAAGTCATCATCCTTTTCAAAACTTCACTGTAGGCTCGAAATTATGATGGCTTAGCCTCGAGACAAAGACTCTGAAGGTCCCTCCCAACACACTCCTTGCTCTGAACAGCTTAACTAAGCAGAGGCATAAATTCCAAAGGAAAGCAGCAAGAAGGGCACAGATCGAAAGGCTGAAGAGATAACCAAGGGCTGGTGCACAACACAACCCCAGGAAGTTATTTTTACCATGATACAACGTAAATGTTGCTGGTGTTTGTGCTGTCATCACAAAGAAGTATTTGTTTACAAGCTTTTTGGGTGCGTTTTGAAATCGAGCTGAAGACTGCAGAAGAAGAAGAAATAAACGGCCTTGCAGAACAATTTCTGAAGTGTTTTTTCTCTCCTTCAGGAGAGAAAAAGCTGCAAGAAGAAAAATGAAAGCATCGCGGCAGGTTGGCCCAGAGCCAGCTTGATTTGCAACTTCCAAAGGTTATAAAATTTAACCCGATAGCAACAAGGGTTTTAACTCCTATTGTTGCATTCAGATTTGATCAAGTGCTTCAAAAAAGAAGGGGAATAAAGAAAGCAGGGGTCTTGCTTTTCATTTACTCTAAGCTACGTAATCAACATTTAGATTCTAGCACCTAAACATCCAAAGATCCCAATTTCCAAGACAGAAAGTGTGATTTCAAAAAGTTTACAATTGAGCTTATCAAGCATAAAACCTGCAAGAAGGAGAAGCTTATTTTCCAAAAGTTCATTTTCACTTTTAAGTTCTAAATAAGAAAAGATCAATATTCAGGAGAGAGCAAATAATTATTCCTCCTCCTCTATCCTCAACAGGCTAAGAAACATCATCCCTGGACATTTATATTCTGCTTCCTCAGGATTCACCCAGCTAGATTTTGACCAGGGTGTGCACAGTTTACTTTTCTGATTTAAGTTTTTTAATAATTCTGAAGGAAAAAAATAACAGTTAAAAACTACCCAGGCAAATCCTACTGGCTGAAGACCCTGCAAATAATTTCAAGGAAGCTGATTTAAAATAAATAAAAATTATGGAGTGCTGTCCTTTAGTTGCTTTCACAACCACCCTGTCATTCAATTCTTCTTATTAATCCTCATAGACTTTGGTAAAAGGAAATCAATTTATTATTCCTAAGAGAAAATCCCAAGTCTTGACTGACCACCACTCACCAGAATTCCGCTGACAAGCGCCACTTCAAACATCGTAGGGCCCAGATTAAACACTAAAGCACTAAGAACAAAACTGATGCCTCTTGTTCCTCTGTCGATGGTTTTTGACAGAGCTCCAGTTTGCCTGCTTAGATGGAATGCCAAATCCAGGTTATGGAGGTGCAGAAAAACGTTCTTTGCGATCCTCCGGATGGAATTTTGCGCTACTTTCCCGAACACTGCATTTCTAGCTTCGTTAAATAATGCTGCCCCAGCTCTTGAGATACCATCTAGGGGAAAAAAAGCAGAGATGACAAAGTTTACCAAATGAATACAATTATATTTCCAACTTCCATTCATGCGTGAAATTACATTAGACTCATTCTTCAGATATTTTCAACAGTTTTGGTTCAAAGGTAATTTATACTTAATTGGTCGAAGCCTTTGTGCTATTTTTCATTTATAAAGCGTTGCACACACACTTCACATCAGTTTCTTTTGCAGTTAGTTATAAGAAAGAGTGGGATTTATCACCAAGGCTCGTTTCTGTAAGCACTATTCCATTCTTGTAATTGGAATACCAGAGCAAGGTCACAGAGCATTGGAAACGGGCATCAACACAGATGTAACTGTGAAATCTCAGCACGATGGGGGTTGGAGGGACCTCTGGAGATGATCTGGTGCCACCTCTCTGCTCCAGCAGGGGCACCCAGGATCACATTGTCCAGGTGGGTTGGGAATCTCTCCAGAGAAGGAGCCTCCACAACCTCTCTGGGCAGCCTGGGCCAGGCTCCCACACCCTCACACCAAACAACTTGCTCCTCCTGCTCAGGGGAAACCTCCTGGGGTCCAGCTGGTGCCCACTGCCCCTTGTCCTGTCTCTGGACACCACTGACCAGAGTCTGGCCCCATTCTCTTTGCCCCCAGGGACCTTTAGCTCTTGCTCAGCTCCCCTCCCAGGCTGCTCTTCTCCAGCAGCACAGCCCCAGGGCTCTCAGCCTGGCCTGAGCACAGAGATGCTCCAGTCCACTCAGTATCATTGTAGCCTCTGCTGGACTCTCTCCAGTAGTTCCTCGTGCCTCTTGAACTGGGGAGCCCAGAACTGGACCCAAGACTCACATGGGCAGAGCAAAGCAGGAGAAGCACCTCCCTTGATCTGCTGGCCACACTCTTCTTCATGCATCCCAAGAGACCACTGGCCTTCTGGGCCACATTAGCATGTGCTGGCTCACAGTGAACCTGTTCTCCACCAGGACTCCCAGGCGCTTCTTTGCAGAGCTGCTTTTCCAGCAGGTCACCCCTCCCTGTTCTGGTGCAGGGGGTTATTCCTCCCCAAGTGAAGGACCCATTCCTAGCTGCTTAGCAGTGCAAAGCTGAGAAGCTCTGCTATCCCACTCCCTCACCAAAGAACAGTGACACTTGCCAGCAGATTTGGGAGTACCACTTACAGCCAATGAGAACAGCGGTCGCCACAGTTGCCACTGTATTTGGTGCAGCATCAAGGTTGAGTATGTTTCCAGATACCTGGTTGAGGTTGTCTACTGCATATTTAAACATGAAGGGAACCAATATATTCATGGCCTAAAAGCAAAAAAACACCAATTAGTCCACATGCATCTGTCCTTCCAAAACTGCTCTATTGTTCAGTTCAATTCTTAACCCCTCAGTGCAGGTGAGACAGATCTCTCCATTTCAAGCACGAGATTCTCCATCCTATGAAGTCTTTACTCCTGGGACTTCAGGTTTAGTTTGCCTCTCTCATGGGCTCTTTTTAAATATCAATTTGTGCAAAAGCACTTGAACTGAGGCTGAGCACTCAGTACAGCAAAGGTGGGATGGGGCAAGCAGCAGAGGCCGTGTGCCGTACACTCAGTGTGCTACTAAATGATGGCAGCATTGCAGACTCTGCTCTTCCTGCTACTGGCAATATTCAGTATGGAAAACTGCTGCTACAAAAGCAGCAGCTCGCCCACGGATTGTTAACAGCAAGTCAATTGAGATGTATTAAACCAAAGCTCTAGTGAAGTCAGAAAAAACCTTACTACTTTGTCTCTTCTGACTTAAGATGACAAATGATTTTACACGAGAAGAAAGAAAAAAGCAAACCAGATTGGTAAAGATATTTCAGCTCTCTCCACCAAATGTTTTGTGTATCCACTTAGAACTCGATTGTATTTAGAGATGTCTGTCACAGCTGAAAGCCCAGTGAAAAAACTTTTTAAAATGAAAAAAAAAACAAAAAACCCCCAGTAAATTAACTAGATAAAACAAGGTTTCAAAGCAGGGAAGTCTTTCATAGCTTCAGTCCAAACTCAGTCTGGAAGACAGGTTTTTAGTAGTTGTAATAAGTATCCCAGTATCAAATATTCCCAATGTTATAAATTACTGTAAGCAGTGGAAAGCAGGTACAAAAAAAAGGTAAATTCATTTTGTTTTGGTTTTGTTTTGTTTGTTTTAATTCTTTGATTGCTTTTAAACACTGGTTTAGGCAGAAGTTTTAAATGCAAATGAGAAAGGAATCCTTTCTCTCCTGTTCCTTCTGTGTGCCTCCTGTGAAACACACTGAGCAAAAAAGGGGGGAGCAAAAAAACTGACAGACAACTATTAAATTCTCAATACAGCATAATCTAAACAACTCCAGAGAGGGGAGAGATGAGATCTGAGAGCATCTAGGTGAGACTTACTGGTTGGTTTGTGACTGAAGAAGAAAGAAAATGGCAGAAAGATCAGGTCCTACTCAAAATAAATTGTCCCAAAATTTAGCCTGAGAGTCATTCAGCAACAGCTCCCCTTTTAAGAGATAGGAACTGTGGAAATCTCCATTAAAAAAATCCAGACTTGGGGTGAGTATTGTATGCAGAAAGCCAACAAACACCATCAAAGCAGCACACACACTTGTTGCTGAGAACTTCACTTACACACAGAGGATGGGCAGCACCATTAGGTGCTTAAACCCTGGGTGCAAAGACCCACAAAGGAATGAAGACCCAAGAACAGTGATTTTGGATCTTACACAACTGAAATTCAAATCCCCACCCTCTCCCTTCCCCATTAGCATCAAAAAACTACTTTCCCTTCAGAAAAATTCAAGGTTTGGGTGGCAATAAAGATGAACATAGTACTATGTACATTACAGTGATGACCAACTCGACCAAGCACAAGTTCTCCTGGGAGAGACTGCTCAGTAGAAAAGCAAGAGCATTGTAATGCAGATCATCTTGATTTGCTGCAGATTCTCCTCACAAATCCCTCTGCAGGGGATTTTACTCTTGAGGAGACTAGGCTACTCTACAGGTAGTTTAGAAATAGAACTACAGATGTATTTTGAAGTCCATTTAAAGAAGAGAGATGTATTCTTTCAAAGGCAGTTCTCCACTTGCAATTAATTTAACTGCTAACAGCCTACAATTCTGCAGAATGTCTTCTTTTACAGCAATAGAATTCTAGCCAACAGTGGTTTAAATGAAATTTAAAGCCTGCTCTCAGGTTATAGGTGTTCTGAGTGCTGGAGGATAAAGCTTGAATAAGAACAAGGCAGCACAGGATTGCATTTCATTAGTGATCAAGACACACTGCTTTCTAGTAATTTAAGGGAAAAAAAAGTTCATGTTGCAAAGTTTACAGCAAAAGAGATAAGAGGCCATTACTAGAAACAGACTTTTTGTACTCTATTTATTAAGTCAATGGGATCATGTTAATGGAAGGAAAATTTCAGCCTTCCACAGAAACTTGGAGGCCTCTCTTTCACCTGGATTTGCTGGCACAGGGCACAAAGCTTTATGCAGACAAACCCCTGGCAGAACAACTGTCTTATGCAGCAGATCTCTGGGTTTCCCTCCTCTTCCAATGCCTGAAAGCTTCCTAATTCCCACTAAAAAGACCCTTTTAATATAAATTTATACATTTTTTAGCAGTAAGTTTTAATTCCTAGCTTATCCTCACCTGAATTTATTGGCAAGCAAGTACAGCACCCATGAAGTCAGCCCAACTCAACTGCACACATTTCACAGCATGTTGGACTGTAAATGCATTGTGTTTAAAGATTTTTTTTTAATGCCTGCATTTTTTTAAGCTGGTAATGCTTAAGAAATTATCTCTTGCTGCCTTGTGGGACTACATTATTTTTCAGGCAAACAGTCTTATCCTTCCTTTTGTTCTTCCTGGTATTTCTTGTTTAATAAATTAGTGACAAGAGGAGCCCCAGCAGGATGAAACTGCTCTAGAATGAACTCTTCTTTTGCCAGTAGTTCAAAGGAGGAATGTGGACAAGATGATTGAATTTATCTCTGGACCAATAGAAAAATACATACCCATTGGAGGAAATACAATCAGAAAAATCCTTCTCTTTCAGAGGTAAGAGAAATAAAGAATAAAACCAAATTAAAAATACTTTTCACCTGAAACTTCTCAAAAAGCTCATTTCTGCAGGTTTCTTGTCTTTATCTAACTCTACCTGAGCCCACAAACACCAAGATCATGCTCGACTGATCAGAGGGATGTTATCATCACCTTGCACTCTGACAAACTTTGCCATACACCACTTGTGTCTTGCCTCCTTAGCTGAACAATTCCTTCTCCTGAACCTCAGAGCACCAGCAGTCAGTCGAAATGCAGAGAGCCTGAAAGATTTCTCTAGCTCATGAATAACAAACAGGTGCTTGGTTTGTGACCAAGAGGCCAACAACCACGGCAGGCTGACAGAGATGACACGAGAGTTTGTCACATTTATGTGTTTAATCCAACTTCTCAGAAGCCCCAGCACTACCCATTCTTGTGCTGCAGAAGAAAAAGGGAGGGAACAAAACAGGAAAGCAGAGTTTACTACACATACCCCAGGAGAGAGCACAACAAATGGCAGTGTAGAAAAAGAAAAACCAGATACGTAGAACCTGAGGTGCCTAATCTGTGTCTGAGAACAGAGATAATGCCTCCTGTACTCCTCTCACGCGTCGTCCTCTTGCATCTTTCAGATCACACACATCTAGATAGGCTATAAATATTTAAGGTAAAAATATAAAGCGTGTCATAATACAACAAATCTTCCAAGGAAAAAAAAACCAGAACAACAAAAAGACCTTACTAGCCCCAGAGCAGACTCCATCCTGTCAGCTCCCAGTCAGAAAAAGCCACGCTAACAGCTCACTTTGAAGGTTAACAATACCACCAGCAGTTATGTGTAGACAAAAAGGGACCAAAAAAAGATATAAAATCACATTAATTTGTTCAATGACAAGCAACTGGGCCCCACAGAAGGAGTTGAGACAGATCAGAACTGCAGGCTCTTGAGGAGCTGCACACAAACTGGCTTTTGTTTTGAAATTGGATTTTACTGAACTGGAAGATTTAAGGAGACAAATTATTTTGCAAGCAGCAGGACAAGGAGGTCTGATCTCCAGCTGTTTTGTGGGTAAATAAGACCAGTCAAACTGGGTGTAAACTCCTGATTTTTCTTCCCTGTGGCTGAGGATTCCATAACCTAACTCTCCTCTGTGATTCCTCTGGAGTTTTCATGGAATAAAACTGAAGCCACTCTGCAGCCTGTCTCAGAGAGTCACCGTTTGGAGCTTTTCTTCCAACTGGAAACTTAACCTGATGAATATAAAGGTAGAAAACCTCACCCAACTCAGAAGAAACCGTAAAAAGACTTTACAAAAATATTTCTTTCTGGGGAAGGTGACCATTTTCTCTTTGTGAAACCCCTGAGAACGAGCAGCCTTCAGACAAACCCCATAATAAGGATGTAAATCCTTCAGCTGCAGTGAAGTTCGCAGCGAACAAAGAAATCTGGCCAGGATTGCAGGGAGGAGAAAGATGCCCTGGTGTTCCTGTGTCAGCTCAACTGCAAGGCAGAGAAACTTCAACCAACTGCTTGTGTGGTCTATGGAGTAGGTGGTAATTAACCTCACAAGCAATCAGAACAAAAGGGTCCCAAATGGGATAATGAGGAAACTGCAGGGGATTATACACGGTCCAGGCAAGCTACAGGTAAATTAATTTGGATTTAATTTTCTCTAGGTCAAAGTGACCTTTTGTTTGCTAAGGAAGAGAAGCAGATGTTCAGGGCTCAAAGATACGACAGACTCACTATAGCTGTAACAAAGTCCTACACCTCAGTCATGCCATAAGAACTACATCCACCCTTAGCAGAAGTCTTTAGTCCTTAGTGAAGTCTAATTGAAGAATATTTACCCCACAAAGGAAGAGAGGGCATAGCTCAGGTCACGGGGATAACTTGTTAAACTGCAGTTACTCAGAAATGCTGGAGTTCTACCACAGCTTTATGAGAGAACAGAAAGAACTGAAGAAAATAAAATAAACAGCTACAATGTGTTTGTGAAATCTTTCACCCCTGCCAGTTGGAATATACATTCCGTGGAGAGCTTGCTGTGTGTTTTCCCAGTAAACCCTTGTTTCCAAAACAAATGTTCTCACAAAACACTTCTGCTTTCCCAGGCATCTCCTAAAACCTGGGCAGAGCTCAGCAGGTTTTCTGCTCTGCTTCTGGGAATCTCCTCTGGACATCAGGGCTTCCAGGCTGTCCTGTACAGAATCTGAAGGAGGAATTTTAAGGGGACACTTAAGAGAGATCCAAACATCCAGTTACTTTCCCAAACAGCAATGAAGTGTGTGATTTTTCTGACAGGAAAGATCTCTCTCTCCTGGCAGAAATATAATAGCTCTGCATTATACCTAATACAGAGCTATTTGCAAGAGTCAGGCACCCTGGCCATCAATTTTGTTTTCATTACACCCCAGAAAGCTGCTCGAAACATTAAGAGATTTCCTAAAAGCAAGGAACAATGCTGCCACACGCAGGATTATATTCTGGATTCACATTCTCCATTGTATTTAAATAACCCTACAAATTAGGGGAAAATAGCAGAAGAGAAGAAGAAAAACAGAAGCCAAAACAACTTCAAACTTATTTCAACATCCCTTTCAGATTATTCTTAACATTACTAAGAAGAGGCTTTAGAAACAAAGCGAGCTGGAAGAATTTTCATATCCATCTGGTATATGAGGTATTCTTAAACACACAGCAGAAAACCTCAACGTAGCAAGCATATCATCAGATAAATATTATTGTGAGGGCAGCTGCAGACTACAACAGGGGGCAAAAACGCTCCCAGCATCTGTATTTTGAGCAGATAATCTCCCAGAGAGTTTTTAAGAGTCATGGAAAGCGCTGCTGGGTATTTCAGCCTGGAAGGATGGAAGTTTACTTGCACAGACATGCCATCTTCTGCGTGTTGCTGCCTGCACTATCAGCAGCATCCTGAGCAGCAGCACAGACCAAAATATCTCCTGTAGACAGTACCAGCCAGCACCTGATAGCCTGCTCACAGGAAAGAGCTCTGCACCAACAGACTGGCCTTTCCTTCTCAGAGCAAATAAACGAGCACCATTTCTCCTCCAAGCACTCTTCCTTGAACACCTACAGACCTGCAGTGTGTTTCTTCTCTCTTTTTGTAACACAGAAATGGTGCTGAACACTAACAAGTGCTAAACTGCTTGCTTAGCAGTGCCCACTTTCACTTATCCCAGCAAAACACTTATATTAGTTTTACTGGGGGTAAAAATTGCCATAGTTAGAAGCAACCTGCTCAAGCCATGGGCCTCAATGACAGTTACAGAACTGAATGACAAGATTTTGCAACCAAATCTCCTCTGTGAATTTGCACAGATCTTCTGCATGCCTATTTCTTTCTAAGAAGAAATAAAGATGAATTTTGTTGCAGGCAAGAGCGTAAGAGCTCCTTTCAGACAATGAAATAAAGGTAAGAGCAACCTTCCATTTCATATCATCAGAGGACTACAGGGAAAATCATTGGAATAAAAGCATGGTTCAATATACAAAGAGAAGTTATATAGCTTCTTTTGTATTAGGACACCAGAGGAGTCCCTGAAATAACAGAAATTCCACTGTCATCTCACAGAGAAATGCTAAGAAAAGAACTGGAGCTCCAACCCCCTTTTCCACAGCACAGCCAGAGTTGTGAGTAGATACAAGCACACTGCTCGAGTTCAGAGCTGAGAATGGGCAAAGAAATCCCATTTGACAGCTATGGCACCACAAAAGAAGAGATCTGTATGCAGCTGTAAGTCACATTTCCCAAACCTTCCCAGGTGAATGATTAACTGGCGATGGAAAATCCTGGACTAACTCATGTGAGCAAGGGAAATAAAAGTTCTGGTCATCATCACCACCTCTCTAATCACAAACGTGTGTATCACATCCATAAACACCCTGATTAAAAAGTCAAGCTATTATATATTACATCTCTACTAATAATATTAGTAGTAGATACAATTATAATGTGATATTAGTACACTACTATAACATTATCTACTTCTCAGCCAGGAAACAGACATCTTCAGGTCATAAAACCCCTTAAATAATAATAAAAAAGACAATTATTCCTGGTACAGACTGGAGATGAACAGTAGCTCTCAGGGTACAGCAAAGTATCTGTTCTTACCTTTGCACTGGCTAAAAACCCCAGAGATATGGCCACTCTGGCTCGCAGGTCTGGTCTGTCCTTGGGCCACACATAAGACAACATTGCTCTGATGATTTTTTTGGCATCTATCTCTTTCAGCTATTGGAAAGAACAAAGAAAGGCAGCACGTTACCAAGAGATAAAATAACAGGAGAAAGCAGAATTAATTGGATACATTTGGAGCACTTCTGCATTTTACTTGATAGGCAACAGACACTTGGCAATGTTTGAGAGCAGGGCTGCATATTAGAACTTCAAGTTGTAGGGTTTTAGGTTTATATCCATGGCATGCTGTAAAAACAGATGGATTGTTCTTAATTCCAACGTTCTCAAGAGCATGAGTACAGCCCACTGTAAATAGGATGTGGAGAAAGCCACTGGAGCTGAAATATTGCCCAGGACAAATAAACTGACCCTTCTTTTCCAGCTTCTCAAGAGCTCTGGACAAAATGCAAGGGCTTGGGATTTCTTCTTTGGAAGCTGTTTTAACACAGCTTAGAAACAATGGGTGCAAACCACAAAGAATAAAAGAAATTAATAAAGTAAGGAGGCAAGAAGGAAGTTTGGAAGCTCTACAGTAAACACAAGTAGTTGGGAGAACATTCAGTGAGTCACAAAGTGTTCTAAAATACAAATAATTATAGATTTTTTCATATATAATTATTACACCAACTCAAACCTCTGAAACTGGACACTTAACACTGCTAGACAAAGTGAGTTGAATATGAATTTCTGCTCAGGTGATTTGGTTGCATTGCTACAAGCTTAAGCATTTCCAACAATCCCTTTTGCAGCACTTTGGTCATCTTACAAGCTTTGTGGAGAAGTGAGAAATGCTCTTTTCTGCCCGTGTCTTTTAGGATGTGTTTTCTGGAGCCCACAGGGCAGTTTTTCAGTGAGTGTCCAGTGAAGTCTGAACTACCAGCAAGAAAAATTTCTGGGAGCTGAGTTAAAGCCACTAATGTCACCACTTTATTTAACAGAATGGCCCCTGAGGGTGGGTAACCAGGCTTCAGGAGGCAGGAGGAGGATGTGGCCACACCAGCGACGTCAACTTTTAATCAGTTCTTCAGATAGGTTCTCCAAATCTCAAATTTTGCTCTAAACAAGATCACAATTCAGCCACCAAGTCTTTTTGAGAAATATTAGGGTTTTTTTTGTTTGGGGTTTTTTTTGGGAGTGGGGAGATGGGTTTTAATTTCATTTTTTCTTCTTATTTCTTTAAATTTTTTGGTGGTTGCATTGTTTGCAGAAATACAGTTTATTTGAAAGAAGGATAAATGTCTCTATCAACTTACCCTTGAGAGATATTCCACTCAACTCCCAAGCTAAATGTATTATCTGAAGCCTAAACCATGCAAGCCAATTGAGAATATTAGCATGGGGCCAGTATCAACAACTCATTTTTCTGCATTTGCTACCTTGGGGTTAACTCAAAAGACACGAGGGTTATCTCCAGCTGAAGGGAGGGCAGCAAGCAGCAGCTAATCTCTCTATTTCAGGCAGTATTTTGTAGTTGGGAGGAGAGGAAAACAAAAAGTTGCTCGACACCTTTTAAAGATGACTTTTCATTACAGAAAGGGGGAGTTTTACAACGTGGTTTAATGTTTCCCTCACTAGATTGTGTGCTTTAAACACCCCCCCCCTTGAATTTGAGGATAAACCAAATTAGAAGAGAAATTCTCTGTTAAGGTTGAGTGTGAATGAGCAAGAAAGGAGAGTTCTGGCACAAGGTAAGATTGCTGAGGCAGCCAGGGAAGCCAATCCTATGCTTTTAAAAGCACCAAAAAAAGAATTCATCTCAATATTTCCAGTTGTAACTTCACAGAAAACCAAAGGGTAAGAGATATCACATTGGCCATTGCTGACAAGATGTGTTGGAGCACTACACACAAGATGGATCTAGGGAAGAATTGAGAGAGTTAAAGGTGGTAAAAAACCCCTGAGGTTGCAGTTCTAATTAGATGTTGCTATTGGTTAGTCAGACTTTGCCCAGAAAAGCTGTTACCAGAAGGAAACACACTGGCTGCAAAGGAGGAATCTACTCCTGGTCCTTGGTGGCTCTGAACGGTGACAGAAGTAAATGCATTCAGAATAAAAAAGGAAGTCAGAAGGCAGCCAGACATTTGCCAAAGGCCTTGCAAAGGAACAAGGGGGAAAAAAATATCAAAGGAGATGCAAAATGCACACATATTACATCAAAGTTTACCATGAAATAAATGTTACTGTTGTACAAAACACGAGCTGAAAACGGTTTAAATATGCAGGTGGCAAGATTAAGAATTAAAATGAGCAATCTGTTTAATGGACTCAGGCCCCTTTCTGATTCTCTGGGGTATAGAAAAAGGTTAAGAGATGCATTTATTTTACCTCCTTTTAAGTGCTAGTAATGTTTTCTATTTTCTTCCAAGGCTTATTTTTACCAAAATGGAAAGAAAAGTATTATAGATCTAATCCAGCAGGGAGTAAAGCACAAAAGCCTTTTCTTCTTTTTTTTTCTGAATGCAGCATGTTTTTAAAACACACCACCAAATCCTGAAGACTATTTGCAAAGGAAAGAGCACTGAACATCTTCACATCTTCTTGTGTCTGTGTGTCCCACCTCAACCTTTTAACATAACTAAGGAGAGAAAAAAACACCCCAAAACAAACCTCATTCCTCCTCACAACCTCCAGGATTATTGAGTATTGCAAAGCATTCACTGGGCTGGCCCTGGGACTTTCTGGATAAAGCCTGTGCCAGGATGATGAGCTATCAGAAAATGGTAGTTTGACTGGCATTTAAGCTGTCACTGCTGATGAAGAAAAAAAATGGACCCCGTTCTGGCTCCCTGTGTAGTCACTCACAAAGCAGTCTCCTTCTCTGTGCTGCACCAGCACAAGCTGTCTGTCGAGGTGGTTTTCCACACCACTAACAGTTTGCCTCCTCCCCTGCTTTCTCCTCTCTTTGCAGCTCTCAATTGCACAGTCCCAGCCCTTTTCTTGTACCAGCTCTGAGCTCATGCAAGACCTCGGTGAACTGATCCAGTTTCTGAACGTGGCAGAACAAACTACACCGATTGTGGCAGGGTTTTGTCTCAGGAGAGAGAGTCAACTAAACCTACAAATTCAGTAGGAGTGGGATGAGAAAAAGCCTGGCTGAGAACAGAAGTGAGAGGTGGGTTTTTTATAGCAGGAGGCATTTAGATTTGTTTCATTCCAAACAGCAAGGTGAGGAAGGAAGGATTGGTTTTTTCACGTGTCTCACCAGCTAAAAGAAATGTCAAACTAGGGCCTGAATTTGCCTTCCAAACTTTGGGGGGAAAAGTACTTAAGTCTTCTGTCTTTGCACTACCCAATCCTCCACGGAAGGCAGGCAATGACTAGCAAACTAAATAGCAAGTGAGTGAAACAGTGGTAGGGGAAGGGTGATTATCAGGGCTCCATCCTGACTGTCACTCTTTCCATTTTTATTCCTGTCTGTTCTGTGTACAAAAGACTTGACACACCAAAAACCCCAAAAGGTGGTAAAACCCTTTCCAGTTTCAGTGTTCAGAACATCAGCCACTGCTGCAAGTAAAGATTAGTTTGAAAAAAAATAGATTCAGAAGCTTCTGTCCTGGTTACTTGTGAGATGAAGGTAACTGTAACGTGTCCTTCACACTCTGTGTTCATCCTTAGTATTCAATCCTGTATCCACTGCAGCAGCTACAAAAGGGGCAATCCCAAAGTCAGTTCCCAGAATGACCAGGCTGGTTTGTCAGAGGAAATGGTGTAACAGGGCTGACATGTCTGCCACCTGCCCTTTTCCTTAAGGCATAATCCTAGGGAGGGAAAACTCTCACGTGGTAAATTGGGTGCCAGCACTTTGATGTACTGGATAAAAGGGCCCATTTACCAAAGGGCAAGAACTCATAACATCAGATTTCCTTCCCTTCATTTTGGCTGAGAACCTCTTGGCTTTTCCACCCAACATTGCTCTTTTGTTTACAGAAGTGAGAGGTGACTCTTTCTGCCTCATCTACAGCCAGTTCTTGCTGCTTTCCCCTGGATGATCCCTAACAGCTGCTATTTGTTGAGTTAGACAACAGCCTTTACTGACAATGTCCTGTATGAACTAGGGTGTAACTCTTGTGTCTTGGAATAAGAAAGTCCAGGGGCTGGCTTATACAGGAACAGCCACAAGTAATGGGCAAATGGAGAGTGGCACTGGAATACTGATACTGCCCAGCAGACTGAATAAAAAGAACAAAACAAAAGAAGCTGGCATTAAAATTTCTGGCTAACACATTTCTACCAGCTTTTCACCTTAAGGAACATCCACCATTCCTTAACATCACTAGTGTGTTGGTAAATAGAACCTTTCTGACCAAAGAACACCCTGAGATTTAGGTTTTTGCATGATATCAAACTGCAAAGTAGGAACTCCAAAGCAAATTGTGATGATTAAACATGTAACACCCATGATGATGAAACAGACTTGCCCCAGAAATTGCCCATCATATTCAAAGAGGTTCAACTGAAAAAGGAGTACCAGGATTTGAGCACTGCAGGAAATAGCTTCTTAAAGAAAGAACAAAGAACCCTTTGTGATATTTTTGAAGATAGATCAGTTGGGAAGCTGAGCCTGTGAAACGGATTTGCAACTGAACCGTACAAGGGTGAGTTAGTTCTACCTATAGACAAACAAAAACCTCTTCCAGGGAGCTGTGAAAAATGGAGTTGTAACAGGAAACACTCAGCTGATCAACACAACCAGGCAAACAGAAATTTTGTTAGGAAGAAAAGAAACCATAAGAACAACTAATTAAAGTGACAACACAGGGATAATACCCTCCTCCCATTTAGAGAAGAAATACAATCCCTGATATTCCTTGGCATATAATCAGGACAAACATGGAGAAGGTTAGTCTGCTAGCTTGAAGCTCTGTTTTGCCTAGGAAATCTTTGGAAGAGCCTACACCTGATGCAAAAGTGGTCTTCAAATTAGCCTGAAGCTCACGTTACATGCAGAGCCAGTAGCAGTAGTGACTGAAGGTGTCTGGTTATCCTGTGTCCCCTGTGCCTTACTCAGAGAAGGGGACAGATGGTTGATAAAACAAACTGGGTATACTTTTAAGTTATGAAATTCCCTCTTCCTACCAAGCAGAAATTTTGGAAGCATCTCTCCTGACTTCTGTGTCTGGATTCAACAAAAGGACAACTCTCAGATTAAAATTTAAGGGGAAAATCCCAGGTTTAACTCTTCAGATTCTTTACAAATGAGGCCATAGGAAAGACAGTGTAAGAAGAGTTAAGTGTGAGCAAACCAGCCCTGAGAGACCCAGATGCTGCACTGAAATTTCAGTTTCTCATCAACATGGTCTTCAGTGGCTTTGGGAAGATCCCACCCAAGCTTGAACAAGTTATGATCATCACACAGAATCATTCTGCAGAGACACAAAGCATCAGAACTCTGGCTGCACAGAAGTGAGAAACTGGAAGTCACAAATTCAAGAGCTTTTATATTTGCAATTTTATTCAGGTAGAGTTTATATTGGGTTGTTTTAAGCAAAAGCTCACCCCGTTTTCTAGCTGTAATCATTTGGTCTAATAAAAGATACTGCTCCTCCTTACATACCTATCATAATCCTTTTAATGTGTGCTTCCTGAATATAAATACAATCAAAATAGAGCAGAAGTATTAACATTAAATGCAAGCAAATATAGATGCAGTTTAATTACTTCTCTTCCCTCTTCAAGTCCAATTTTACCAACTGATGCACTGACTTGAATCCACAAGGTGATTTCTGCTATCCTGAATGTCAAGTCACGGGGAAGTATCAGTCACAAAGAATAACAAAGCACATTCAGTGACAATGAAACAGGCTTTCCATGAAAGAAAAACCCCACCACACATAACACAGGCCAATCTGAAAGGAGCAGGTGACACTAAAATTGTATTTTAAATACAATTGGGGTCTTCATTTTTTTTTAGGGGGTGCAGCTGATCTGATTTGTTGATTTAAAAAGCACTAGTGATTAAGAAATGATTTTTTTTTACCCCTTCCTTTGGATCTGTGTGAAGGCCTCCACCTGCATGACCATGCCAGCACATTCTCTTTTCTATCAGTCGCCACCTCGGGAGGATCTGCATGAAAACAAAAAGTCAATTTGCAAGAACCTCGGGAAACGTGCGTGTAAAAGCCAACAGAAAGAACAACTATTAGTCTGGCTTCCCTCCCTTAATCTCCAACTGTAGCAGCTTGGTTAAAAAATAACAGTAAGAAAGGAACTGTAGCAAGATAGGAAAGAGCATGTTCCAAGCAGCCAGGAGGTAAAGGTAACAAAGCCTTAAATTTATTTCAGTTAAAAGGACACCTAAAAAATGGACTAAAGAACATAGAAAAGAAATTGAAGTTTCAGAGGATAACTGTACTTGGGAACATTAATACACAAAGTGGAACACACTTAAGCAATAACACTCTTCCCCATGTCCTTAAAGAGTATCTTTGCTTGGGGGCAAAAGAAATAGATAATTCTCTTCACACTTCTCTTTCCTATCAGGAGGAGAACGGCCTCACAGTGCCACACAACCTGTACCAGTTACACCAGTCCAGAGCCCCTGCTGCAATCCATGTACAGGCACCATTAAGAACCAGCTTTTTAAAAACAAACCCTCACTTCTCTTTGCCTGTGGCCAAGCTTCCAAGCTAAATAAATAGAGAACTATTCTGAATTTATTAATGCATGAAGATGTAGTAAAAACTAACTCACTAGCACTGCGTGTTTCTCCGAGTTCAGTTTCAAAGTGCCTGCCACAAATAATGGACTTGTTAAAGCTTTCCAAAGAGTCTGAGTTTTGTTTAAGTGATTTGCTACACACTGACAATTTCCAGGCTCTAATTATGTAGAAGCTCTTTAGGAATCTCATTTTATATCTGTATGGTTTGATAGCAGACCTCAGTGTTCCCCCAGATGAAAATTTTGCTTTTCATATCTTAAAGAAAAGCATCAGAATGCACAATGTAAGTAGATTTCAGGCTTTTAAATCTCAATGACCCCCAAAAGATTTTAGTTGCTTAAGTCAGTTCTATCAATGCTTTTTTTTTTAATAATAAAAAGCCAAAAAAACCCCAAGATAAATACATTTCCCAGCTTCATTCAAAGAATGTTACTTCAAAATGGATTGAATTACTCCATGAGCAGTAAAAAAATGCATCTTCCTTATGTTTACATCAGTGTTAATTCAAGCAGACCTCATCAGTATAAAAGTTTGATGTCCTGGCATTCAGAATGAAGAGAATAAATTTCCAGTTTCTGGATATTCCACAATCTAAGCAGAATTTTGAAGTAATAAAGCCCTACATACTCAAGGAAAACTCAGAGCTTTCTATGCATTGGTATTTTCTCTGCCTGACCAACATGAATCTGACTATCAAGATACAAACCCTACATTTTTGAGAACTCTTCTTTGTAAATGATTAAATCATCATTAGTTTCTAGACATTCAAAAAGACTTCTGGAAGAGAGCACAACAATCTGAAGCTTCTAAGCAAAGTTATTTCCTTTTCTGGAGGCAGACACACCACTTGTCATTATGATTGTGGTAGTTCAAAGCTGAAATTTATAAAAAAAACAAACAGCAGACTACACTGAAAGATGCTCTAAAGGCTTGAATTGAAGTAGGAAGAAAACCAATTTATACCTACCTCTGAAGCCTCTAATAATGGCCTTGAATAATCTCCCCCCAGACTCTGCCATGATCTTTGCTTGCAGATTGGTGGAATCTACAGAATAAAGAGAGGAAAAAAAAAAATCTATGTGAAAATGGAATGATGCAGAACATGCACTTCACATTCAGAGGGTATTCATCTAGTGTTTGTGAACAAGGATAACACGAAAACAAGGCAGATGGCTTTGTGTTAAAACAAGTGACCACAAAAAAAAGAGAAAACTGGTGGGGAGCAGCTGTAAAATAAATTACATTCAACCATTAAAAATGCTAAATGACAATGACCCTTTCCCCTCCCTGCATCCCCACTCCCATCAGACTTTGTTTCTTTTGTACCATGAAAGCCCAAAGTTTTCCCTTTCCTCTCATTTTAATTTTCTCCCAGGTTGTCTTTTGCCTTTATTCAAATAGCCTTTTGTTCTCTTTTTCATCAGGAATTGTTATGCTCACAGGTTCTGCCATTTCCAATTCTCCTATAGACCAC
>VWZY01000382.1:51619-68844 GCA_013399075.1 Chloroceryle aenea | reverse complement strand
TGTCAAAGGTCTTAACGAGTAAGAGAGGATCCAAAAAAGGCACGTTTGTTTCTGGGAAGTAGGAAAATGGACCTTGTGCCTTGTTTTAAATTTGGCAATGGCAGAAATCACTCACCAAAAAAGTCACCTGAACTGCAGAGAGTT
Organism: Chloroceryle aenea; assembly: GCA_013399075.1. NCBI lineage: Eukaryota > Metazoa > Chordata > Aves > Coraciiformes > Cerylidae > Chloroceryle > Chloroceryle aenea. The sequence goes on along the minus strand of VWZY01000382.1, from coordinate 68,700 downwards.
ATTCCTGGCAGTCGGTGGCCACTTTGGCGACTAGATACGTGGACAGTAAAGAAAAAGCCAAATAAGAACCCCCCCAAAAAGTGATCCACTAAATTCAGGAAGTTGTTACAGACAGTCAGCTAAGGCAGAAGCGTGGAGATGGGAGAACAGAGCCTGACGTGCCCGGGGAGTTACGATGCTGATGAGTTTACGTGCGGTGCTGAGGCAGGGCCGCAGCGCTGTACTCACCGTTTCCTTTGCCCTCTCCCAAAAGGTGCCAAATCCATCATCCAGGAATTCCCCGAGATCACCATTCTAACTACAGAAGTTCACCCTGTTGCACCGACACACTTCGGACAGAAGTATTTTGGAACAGACTGACACACTCGCAACAAACGGATACGACTCTATGAGACAGTACAAGAGGAGGGTTGGGTTTTTTTTTCTACTTTTTATTATTGTTGAGTTGGTCGAGGGCACATTTAAAAATCTTTTTGGCCAAAGGGGGAAATACTTGACTTGGATCAGCTGTGGTCGCCGCCTGAACCCCGACTCAGGTACAGTAACAAAGCACTCTGTCAGTACAGTCGAGCATCTCAGCGCTGGGGTTGTATAAATTGCTACACTCTGCTTTAACTTATTTATTCTTCTAGAGCCTGTGTTGCAAGGGCAAAATAAAACAACTCAATCAGAAAAGTTTGTGACTTCATTTCTCACTCCTAATGCTCCCAAACCGGCGGGCGCACTCGGAACTCGATGTAATTTGTGGTGGCCACACTGAATTGTTAGCAGAATTTTCAGTCTTTGGATGGTGGCCCCAAATTAAAGACACAGCTCTTTCAGTTTTGCTCTGGATGGATGATTTTCAGGTAGCAAAACACCCACAGTTGCCTTGCTTGGTGGTACCAAATGAAGAGACTGTCAAACTGGGTGGGAACTGGGTGTGGGAGCAGCACTGCCCATGGACATTCTACACAGACAGCACTCAAATTTCACCTCCAAAAACTTGCATGGTGGAACTGGGTCTCACCGAACCCGTTGAAAGAAAGGAAAGCTGCAGCTAAAAGCTGAACTCAATTTCTAGCTTTGTTCACAGAGCAGCAGGGCTTAAAATCAACAAAGGTGGCCCTCGTGGCTTAGCGCCCTTCAAAGTACTCAACGCAGTGATTTCATCCATCAGATTAAACTTCAATCTGCAGCCAAACACTTTAAATCCCCTGGCACCAAGCACACAATATCCCAACAGTTAAACTGGCTGTTAGCTCACTTTACTAACTAGGGGAAAATGTGTATGTACAGAGAACGTACTCCATGGGTTTTAGACAGATCCCTGTCCTAAACTGCAGGGTTGCAGAACCTCGCCACAAATCCACGGCTTATTCCTCTCATCCAGAGGATGCAGAGGCTTGGGCTGCCCCAACCAGCACCTCGTAAGATGAGGGGCAGCATTTAGTGAGTCCTTTTTTGATACATAAAGAACTTTCCCTGCTCCAAGCAGCAGTTTCCAGTAATGGGAGTGGCATAAGGCTTCCAGAGGGGGAATTTTACCTGGCGCACAGGCTGACAAGAAATCACCATTCACAAGCAGGATAAATTAGCCAAAAGTGGGTTTAATGCAGACCCCGCCTGCGGTGCGGTGCAAACCCCGCAGGCTTTCCAGTATAAACCATCATAGAAAACTTCACAGCAGACCTTACAGGATATCGAGCTGTAGAAACCATACAAACACTTGGAAAACTCCAGCAAAATGTACACAAAGCATTCGGAACAACGTCGGCATCTTTGTGGGACGATAAAAACAAATACCCAAAGCTTTTGTAAAAACCCATTTGATATCAAAAGTCTCTCAGCAGCATTAAACTCCTGAACCAAACTAAACACCCCCAGCACTGGCCGCTGACGTGCCCTGGAAAACAGACATTCCCTTGCTCTGAAATCAAGGAATGAGGAATGGGCCTTACCCAGCCGGGCTCCGCCTCGGCCGCGCGCAAGATGCTCGCAAACCCCCGCCCCAGGCCACCCCAACAGCAGCCAAACGTGGTAATAAATCCGTACCATGGAATTTACATCACCACTTCCAGTGCTGGAGCTGTTACTGGCACAGCCCATGATGCCAAGTCCACCCCAGTGTGATTCGGGCGAGCGGCCGGGGCGGTTTGGGGCGCAGGGAGCCAGCCTGGTGGTGCCCAGATGATGCCACCCTGTCCCAGGATGGCTCGTGCAATCCGTGTCCTGCTCCACCCAAGTTTTCCTGCCTGGGGGAAACACCAGTGAGGGGTGTTTTCACTTTGAAGCGTGTTAATAAACTCGTAATGCTGAATTCTAACCTGGAGAGAAGGTTGATCCTGAGATTTAATTAAACTTTTCTCTCTGAGGGACCCACTTGTACAGCAAACCTGAGTCACCGTCAGGTGAAAACCAGCTGGACAGACAGAATAATTTTCAACATAACCCAACCTTTTCTATTTCATGTTACCAGTGAAAAGGAAGCTGACAGCAGCTCAGTTTGGGTTACTCTGGAACAGCTCCTGCTGGGACCACCAGTGAGGGCAGCAGGAAGCCACAGGCTCACCACTACCCTGCAGAACACAGCCCACACTGGGGTGACTTAACTGGGTTCCACTGACCTCCTCTCACAAGCTCCGAGTCATAAAAGTCATACCTCTGCCTCCTCCTCCTCCTCCTCGTCCTCTGTGCCAGCGCCAGGCACATCAGCACCGCACCCGCTGCTGACGCGAGGAAATTCTGTCTCCTGGGCATCCGGGAGGCATCCTGATCACAGAAGCAGTGTCTTTGGTTGGAAGAGACCTTCAGGATCCACCAGAAGTCAGGAAAAGACCAAATCCAGCACCACGTTCAAGAATCCACGGGATTTTCATTTCTCTTCTGCAGGGAACTGCTGATCCGAGCAGGTGCAGCACGCACCGCCCCAGTTCCGACAGGAGGGTGGCTTGGTTGGTTTTGTCCATGAGATTTAGCCCAAGGTTTAGCTCAGGAAAAGTTCAAGTTGAACAGCAGCAGGAATGGCTTTGGGTAAAACACCCGTGTCCTGCAGGAGCTGTTGTTTGATCCAAGCTGGTGCTTCTCTTTCAGCAAAACCCGAGTGAGAAGCAAAGCTGATCCCTTTGGCCTTGTTGTTTGGGGGTTTGTTTTTTTCACTTGGTTTGTTTTTTCCTCCCCTCCTTAGCAAAACTCTTGTATTTTTATCCTTAAGAGTGGTCATTTCCCACTAAAGTTTTCCAAATGCTGCTGTAAATCTTAAAACCTCACACAGAAAAAATAAAAATACTCTTTTAAGCAGCATGAAAGTGTAGCCAAAGTACAGGCCCATATCCCAAATGTAAACTTACATTTTATTTCACACGCTTTACATTCTGACCTGAAGCTAGAAAACGACAAAATAAGGTTTCTAGGAAGAGAGCAAAAGAATGCAGGAAGTTGGATCCCGCTGCTCGGAGCAAAGCGAGGAGAATCACCAACCGATAACCCGATGAGGACTGAGATTCATTACAAAGAAAATCCGTGGCACAACTGCTTCAAATGACACCTGCTGAGCTTCAGAGTGTCCAAAAGAAACACCCGACCAGCACAAAGGGCTGAAAGCTGGCAATATTTTAACTACAGGAGGAAGAGGAGATGGAAAAAGGAATGGAGGTGCTTGGCGAGGGGTTTGATCTCAGCAGTAATGACCAGGAAAGGAAATGAAGCAGGAAGAGGACATGGTGATGCCACAGGGTACTGCCTGTCACTGCCAGGCTGTTGGACTGAGGGGCACTTCCAGGGACCAAAGCCCCCCTACCCTGTCAGTGCTTTAACCCGGGCTTCAGAACGGGTCTGGGTTTGCAGCAAAAGCTGTCAGAATTGGAAACCCCTCAATAAAGTCAAGGTATTTTCAAGTAGGATGGATCTCTTTCAAAAAACATACACCACAGGAGCCACTGAAGGTGTGATCCTTCCGAGTTCATTAATTCTGGCTTAATAAAGGTCACCAGCACCTCCTGAAGCTGCCACCTCACTGCCTTCATGCAGGAGCCAGCCCTGCCAACAGGAAATCTGCTGCTGGCGTCACGGCCACGCAGGAGGCAGCAGGTCCCTCACACACCACTCCTCAGCTCTGCCTCCAGGGAAGAAAAGGTGAATTCTTTTCATTTCCCCCTCCCCTCGACACTTGACATTCATGTTACGTTACAGACTTTATGCATTAGGGTTGGGGATGAAGCCCGAGCTGTGCTGGCATCCAGAACTACAAACCTCCAGCTGGAACAGGTTGTGTGGAACCGCAGCTCAGGTTTGCTCCTGGGAGGAACCATTCCTCACTCTGGTTCAGTGGGAAGCTCCCCCAGCTCTTGTGGAGGGCAGCACAGACAGGCACGAGGTACAGCTTGCTAAAAACACACAGCACTGCTTCCTGGTCGAAGGAATCTACACCAAATCAAAGGACTCTACACCAAAATCATACCACACCAACTCAGGGAGAGACAAAACCAACCTGCAGTGCAGTGAGGCTTAGAAAAAAAAAAGTCCAAATTCCTCAGACACAACTGGCTGGCCAAAGAGAGGATTTACCACAGTCCTACCCACGGAAACATCAATGTGATGTTTGCCCTATTTATTGTCTTTGCTCCAGAGTACAGTGCACCTGAACGTAACCGAGAGAGAAGGGGGAGAGGTGGGGAGGTGGTTTAGTGGTTGGTTATCTTGGAGACTAAATCTGGGAGTGTGGGGATGGGGCAGCACAGGAGGTTTCACAGTAACACCCAACGAGAGGCTCGGTTCTTTCACACCACGACACCCACGTGGAAAAGCTGCTTAGAGCAGAGAAAGCCCTCGCTCTGTGAGGGATCTGAAATGCATTCCTAAGATGCTGAAATCCAACCAAAGGCCAGGTAGAAGATGCTGTAACTTGGGCTGAGCTCTCACACTTCCCCGCCCTGCTTTAAGCTGACAAAGCCAGGGTTCTGTTCACACTCCCGGCCAGTCTGACATCCACAGTGCTGGCTGCCACTCCAGCTGGGATTATCACTGCTGGCAGAGTTACAGGCAGCACCTGGTGGCCCTCTTCCAACTCCCACATCTCAGAGATAACACCGAGGGTGACGGGCACCGCAGCGGCAGCCGGAGGCCCGGTCTGAGCTCCAGAGCGGCCTCGGGGGCCACGTGAGGAGCCCTCCCCCACCAGCCACCAGATCCACCTTCCTTGGCAACCTCAAGCTAAGCCAACCTCCTGGATGCAACTGGATTTACTGCCTTGGTAAACATCACGAGGCAGCGACCCTGGTGGGAACATTTACACTGCTGCTGGGCACAGGGGGCTCGGGAGCGCCTCTGAACTGCTCGTACTCAGGGGCAGGGGGGATGAGAAACAGACAGGGTGAACTGGAAGCACTGGTCAGGTGAGGTGGAGGTGTCACAGTCGACATGGGGGAGAGGTTTGACTCTACAGCCCTTACAGTTGGGATGGAAAACAGGAGCTGCTGCACTGGGTGTACCCCTGACACAGCTATTTCTGCCAAGCGCTTGGCTGCATACTCGATCGCTTTTGTTACCTGCAGCAGTGACTTCAGCCAGCCTGAGGTGGTTCTGGTTTCCAGTGTGTTTACTGAGCATGTTCTGAGGACTTCACACCCCCTGCATTTATCACAGCCTGGAACAGGGCATGGAGAGAACCAGCACCGGGCACAGGGCGAGGAGATCTCCTCTGGGTGATGGAAGAGGACAAAACAGAGCTCTCTCATTTGCCTGTTCTATCCACATCTTGCTCTGCTTTTTTTTTTACACAACTTCTGTACTTGTTTCATGTTTTGTTCTGAAGCTTGCAAAAAAACTGATGGGTGAATATTGATTTGAAGTGGTTCTGGAACTATCAAACTATTTATTGTTCCTGTCTGGACGAGAGTTTGTTATTAGCAAGTGATGCTGAGCTGCTTTGAAGGGAAGGGAAAAATAAGCCACAACTAATGACCAGAAAAGCTGCTGAATAAGAGCAAGGGACTTAGAAACTTTAAATTAGAGTTGGACAGCTGCAGTATCAGAAAGACACCAGGTTTTTTATAATAATTACAAGACAAACCTGGGTTTATGTCCTACCTAACAGCCAGTGCTGCACCCGGACAGCAGGCAGGGACACTGCCTGCAGCTCTGCTGCTGGTGCTGCTGGGCAGAGAAACAACACGGAACGAATGGCAGGGCTCAGAATGGAACCAAAGTCAGGAAGGACACAAGAACCTGGTCAGAAAACCCCTGGAAATCCACAGGGCTCCAGGTGCTGATAACTCCCATCGTAAAAATACACTGCAGCTGATGGGATGAAAGGGAAAGTCACCAAATCATCTTTCTGGTTTTAGATACTCTGCTCAGTTCCGTGCTGAGGAGAAGAGAGTAACTTACCCTGAGTAAGAGAGAGCTCATCCTGACTCCTGGTAACCATCTTGCTCTGCCAGCACACCCTACAGCGGTCGCTGCCTGCTCTACACCCAGCTCCAGAGGCAGACAGAGTAAGTGTCTGTCCTCAGGGCACCAGGGAGTTAAAATGTCTACTCTTAGGGACAGAGAATCTCTGCAAGTCTCTCTTTTGCCTCCCCAACACACTTCCAGGGGCAGAGCAAACAGAGGAGAAAAAGGATTTGTATTTAGGTGAGGTCTTTGTCACCAGACACCTAGCTGGTAATTTTTCATGACCTATCTGTGGTCACTGTCAACACAAATGGGCTGATAAACACAAAAACAATAGAAAAAGGTAACAAATGGCCTTAAAGGCAGTATCCTAATACTCAAAGCATGCATCTAATTCAGGCATGAGCAGTGGAGTTGCCAGGCTGGAATCATGCAGATAAAAACAACTCAGCTCTAGAAAAATGGATATAACCCTGCCAGCAAATCTGCAGTCCTGTGGCACAGAACAAAACCCACGGTACGTTCCTTTGACTGCAAATGGAGCAAAATGATGGAAAAAAAAATCTCCTTGCCCTCTTAGTGCTGAAAAACCTGAAACACCCATCAGTGCATTCACTTAGGAAGCAGTTTGAAAACAGTCACTGTATCAATTGGCTCTTCAGCATCATGGGACTCAAACTACCTGTGTGGAGTGTAACCTCCCAATGCTACGGCTGGAACTAAACTTCCAGAGCATGTTTGCAACTCGTGTGTTTTGAATTTACACCTTCCTGTCTCCCTCTATAAACACAGATTTCCATCAGACACCGGTCTGGGAATGACTCCTTATTTTAGCCCTAGGAATCCAGACAAAGTGGACTGACTAAAGTTGCCTTTTGCATTTTTGGTGCCTGCAAGTGGGATTGTGCTCAAAGGGCACCAGAACTCAAAGTCTTAAGACAATTACACCCTCCTAAAAAAACACTGTAAAAAAAAAATTACTCTATGGCCACAATATTCTTGAATCTTGATCCTGGCAACGTGAACATTCTCTTTTCACAGCCAGCTGCACACACAGATAGGAGTGCTCAGCACTTTTTCTTTCAGCACATTTACATCCAACAATCAGGTTAGTGCCAAATTTCGGTGGGTCTGTCTCTCACTGAGCTGAGTGGACTCAGACCTTTAAATACATTAGAAAATGCCACTTGTCAGAAAAGGTTGACAATAAATACCACCCCCAGAATATTATGGCTTGGAAGAATTTCAAGAACTCGAGTCCCTGACGTTTGCAAAATGAAAAGGCCTTTGGAAATGCACTCGCATCAATATTCTTACCTATTTTGAATAAAAAAGATATATTATTTATAAAACAAAGAGAGTGGGCCAAAGAAGATTGGCCAGAATCACTCTATAAAACTGTTCTGTTCACTCCATAACTTAAACTTATAAAGCCTCGAAACATCTGGGGAGCAGGATTCCTGGAGAAGCACTCTAGAATGCAGATTCCAATCAGCTGATACTTCATGATGGTTTCTCATCTTGAAGATCCACTTCTTTGCTGCCCCTCGTAGCTGAAGGCCATGCCAAGAGAAGGGCTGTTGACTCCTGAGAGGGAAGCTGAAATTTAAATGAAGAAAAAATAAAAGTGCAGCTGTAAGGCTGTGATGGGCAGTGTCTGATCTTGACTCTCTGCACCCTTGCAAAGTCAAGCAGAACGACAGGGGCAACGCTGGGTTTTCACTCCCTCAGCAGCACAGCAGTGGGCTGTCCTCGCTCACCAGCGACAGAGAAAATACTTTGGGCTTTTTTCTTCCCAGGGGAAGAAGGAGTTGCACCTGCAATACCCCAGAAGGCCATTTCTCAAACTGCAGAGCTGCCCTGCTCCTGTGCAGAACCAGGCGGCAGGTCGCAGCGCTCGGCCGTGCGATGCAGTTTTCCACAGCCATGGAGAACAGTGGGGTGAATTCTATCCCACTATTCCACCTCCTGCCAGCAGGACTGCAGGGGGGGCTCCTTTAGTCAGGGTCAGTCACTGTGAAAATGGCTCACAGAGACTGCAGAGGACCCAGCCTGCAACGCTATCTCCCCATGGTTATCCAAGTCCCAACAGGTTACAGACCACTCAACATTCTTCAGCATCTTCCCCAAGCTGTATTGCCTGTTGTTGTACCCAGGTTTCTCCAAGGTGAAAGAAATATGGGCAAAAGAGTAGCAGCTGATGCGGGCGTTATAAGTTACTTCCATTTATTCCCAACAGCAACTTGGCTGTTCTCAACTTCAGTTGCTTTTAAGAGTGTTTCTGCACCTTCCCACACCCTCCATCAAGAACAGAACAGAATTCCAGCCTTGTAACTGTACCAGTTAGCAGCAAGAGTTGTTCCTGCCCATTTACCAGAGCTGCAGGGTTTGTATCCTCCCCTACAAACAGTGCTTTCAGCTCTGGTGTCAGCTGCATCAACATCCAGCCCAGGGCTGCTGGACGGCCACTCTTTTCTTTTAGGTTCTCTTAAACACCATTATTTCTGGACAAGATGGAGAAATATGGGTGAAAAACAACCCTCTGTAGCTGGGTCGACACAAAACTCTGGTAAGAGGGTCTCTGTCCTCTTTTAAAGGTAATGAAGAGAGAAATACTGACCTTTCTGAGCAAGCTTTATACATCTGTGCTTTCCATCTGCTATGTCTCCTTCTCTATGGCAAGGGATGAAGCTTCACCAGAATCTATGCAATGACAAAGTAGGTAGAGGTGAGCAAATCTGCTCTTCTCACCGTCAGGGTATTTTTTCACTAAGTATGGGAGTGAGCTTTGAAGAGTCGTTGCAAATAAAAATATACAACCACTTGTCAGAGAGAACTGAGCAGCAGGATTTCATCTGAGATTACTCTATTATTGGCTCTATCCATTTCATAACTGTGTCACAAGCTTTAAAGCCACAAAGACAAAGATCTTTCTGTTTCAATGAAAATTCTGGATAGAAAACGACACTGGTTTTCTTCTGTTGTGAAACATGGAAGCTGAAAACTCTTCAGCTTAGAGCACTACACTTGCTGATGCCTTACAAAAAGAAGAAAAACAGCAGTGAGAAAATAAGTGGAACATCATTTGTGCCTACAACGCAGCCTCCAGAACCCCTTCTGTCAGACAAGAGTGAGGGGAGCAAAGGTTAATGAAGCAAGAAATCCCTCTCCCTGAGCACGGCTGGGTTAATACAGCCGTGGCAGAAATACTTGCTACCACATTTCGTGAGCACATGGTAAGTTTGTTCCTAAACGTTGTCACTCACAAAATAAAAACGTCCTCTTCCTAGGAAGACAGAGTTGCTCCCATGCCTGTTAAAAGCAGGGTTGCAAATCTGTGTTGCTCTGTGGACACCTTCCACTGTTCTAAGATCCACAGCTCGCTGTAAGACACGGTGGTCAAAATGTGACCACGGCATCGAACTGTCAAACATCAACCTGCCAAAGAACTTCCATTAATTTTCTCCAAATGGATCTTCCCTGGGAAGGTAAAGAAAGAAAACCAAAAAGCCAAGGCTTCCCCCTTACCACTTAACAATACTTATGCAATAAGTTTGCCTCAGCCTCTTGTTTCCTTGCTCTGCATGAAAAGAATCGGCGCTCTTTCCATCATCGGGTTATTCTCAGATTTATTAGCACACACTTCTGGTTTACTACACAAAATACAATCCACTTATTCAGGTAGCTCCTGAGATCAGCCCTTTATTCTGCATACCTCGAGGAAAGCAAACGATCTGAATGTCCCAGGGAATGGATAAAAGGATGTAAGAGACCTTCTGGCTCTGGGACCTTAGTCTCGCTGAACTATCCCTGCCAGCTTTGAATGGAAAATCTTCTTTTCCTCAAATTGACTTAGCAGCTGCAGGTCTGATCCACGTACAAAGCCACGGGGGTTTTACTGAATAGATTTACCAATTAATTTAGTCAAACCAACGCAGATTCCCCCACAGGTTCCCCTCCACCTGACGCCGAGGCAGTCACGGGTGCAGGGTTTAGCACCTTCTCCTGCCAGACACCATTTATCCACGTGCAGCATTCCCAGCACCACAGCCTGAGCCATCTCTGCTCACTGCTGACATCGAAGTAGCTTTTTGACTTTCTTGATGGATAGAAAATCAATCCCTGCAGTCACAAAAAGAATGACTTCTCTGCTATGCCCAATTAGCCAGGACCTCAGGACATGAAGCTCTTTTAATTAGACTCCCACCCATCGAAATTTAAATTCATATCACAGGCCTACAGACACCTGAAGCTTCTTCACACCAACAGAGATATCAACCTCCCCACCTATCATATACTCAGGATACTCTGGTTTCTGCTGGAAATGTGTTACTTGGCACAGCAGCCAAATTTTTGAAGGTGAGAACAATTTGGGAGAGATTTTATTGACACTTAAAGCCTTTTGCACAAATTCAGATGAAATGTGATCGAAGTGATAAATCAATCTAAGAGAAGAGATGTTGTTATAAATGCACAGAAGCATCCTGGGCTCAGCAAGACAGAGCAGGAAGAATTCACAGCACTGACACACCCACCACCACCAGGATAAATATCTTCTAGATGAGTTCTCTGGAGTAATTGGTAACATTTTAAACTGCCTGCATGGGATTTGGGGTAGCTCTCTGGCTAGAGAGGTTAAACAGATGCCTGTGAATAAGAGAGGAGCATTAATAAGTCTAAAAACCAACACATAATCAAAATGATCATGCATTTGGAAGCAAGTGTTTTCAGTCTGTGGCTAAGAAATGAAAGAAAAGGTTCCCCACAGTGTATTTGTCCCTGTGTGAATCAGTAAAAGCCTTAGCATGGCCAGGATCAAGGAAGGAAAAATATCTGATGAGGAAGGGCACATTTAACCACTAGTATCACAGCAAAAAGGACAACCCTGTGGATGAGATGAGTACAGGTGGCCTGTACACTCCTGGGCCCTGGACAAAGCTACCTCATCCCCTTGCTTTCAGCTGGGCTTGTCCTCTCCTCACGAATCTCCCAGTCCCCTTCATGCTCACTTCCCCCAGCAGCCACATGTGAGCTGATTTTGCAGTTGTGAGGGCTTAAAAATACCCTGCCTTGTGCAGACACAGCATGCCCAGGGTGGAAGCAGGAGACTGCAGTGCTGCAGTTAGGCACACAAAGAAACATTTCATCAAACTCCTCATTTTTTCATTATTTCCACAGCATTTTTCTCTCTCTTGCACAAACCTGGCGTGAGGGACTCGCCTGGTGAGGAGACCCCTCACTGCTCCTGCCACTTGTGCACGAGCAATTGGAGGTGGAAGTCGTGGAAGCAAGAGGGCAGATGTCATCCCACTCCTGGGGCAGCTGGCAGTGCCATCTCCTGAGGCTGCAGGATGGAAAAACCTGATCTTCCCTATTTTCTCAACCCTGCTTTGCCTAATGGCCAGGCAACAGGAAAAAGAACAAAGCTGGTACCTTTACTTACACAACTCCCTCTCCCCCAACATCTTTTACATTAATTAACATCATAGAATATTTCAGTTGGAAGGGACCTACAACCTCATCTGGTCCAGCTGCCCATAAATGTCATTTATTTTAGAAGCACTCTAAATTGTGGCACTTTTATAAACTCCAGATTCAGATCCTGGGATCCAGTCTGGCCAAAAATCATCTCACTGTCAAATGTTTTCATACTTAAGAAGCAATTTTTTGTTTTTTTACTCAGAGAATTTATACTTTGTACAAGTTGGAAGAAGTTCTGACTCATTCCTAAGGGAGTTATTTCAAGTATCATAAACAATGCACACATGCCACTGTTTTGGTTATTTTTAAGGCCAATTTGTGTTATCTCATAACCATGAAAATATCTAGAACAGAACAGGAAGAACAGGGAGCTTTCTAACACAAAAATCTGAACCAACTAAAGGAGCTAATCTGAAGAAAAGCTGAAATGAGCCTCCAGTCCTACAGACAGATTCCTGGAGAGAGTATTTTCCCAGCCATGGAAAAAAACTAAAACCACAGGCTGTTTATTTTGCAGTAGAAGAACTTGAACAAACAGCTGCAGGTACTGAACAGCAAATACTCTGTTGTTAGGATTAAAAAGTTCATTGCATGGTATGTTGAACACGTATAAAAATGTTCACCTGACAAGTTTCTCTTTTTTAACCAAGACCATGGTGTTCCTCACAGGTTCCCACATGTACACTGTGCATGTCTGACTAAAATATACATACCCTGAAAGGCAGCATTGCCAGCAGAGGTTCTGAAAGCTACTCTGAGGCAATAAATAGCATGACTGTGGAAATCACCTCCCTGAACAATGGTATTTGGCTCTCCACGTCTGCTTGCTTGATCCACTAATGATAGTAACCTGAGAATTAATTAGCACTTTCAGCATTCCTTAAAGGGAACAGAAGAGAGAGGTTATGCTGTTTCTTTTAAAGGGAACCTGTGGATCTTTGCTCCACGGGAGAAAATGCAAGCCCTTGTTTAACTTACTGGTGGGATTTCTGAATCCTCGACGCGGGAACTGGGGGCTCTGCCATGAACCCTCAGATTCTGATACACACTCTATTCTCCACACACCAAAAGCTTGGAGGTAAATATGCAAGTTAAAAAAAAAAACAACTCAAATTCAAACAGAGAAAGGTACTTGTAAAGAACCACGAGATTCATTCTGGATCCATCTGACAAAATCCATCAGCTATGCAGAATAAAGTTTGGGGTTTGTTTCCTGATAGAACATCCATAGCATAAAAGGTAGATTCTCATTTGAGAAAGGGGTCAAATCCATTGTACAGACACTCCAGCTCACCTCCAACTGCTCTCAGCACCTGTATTTCCTCTGTGGAGATCAGCAGGTAGCTAAACAAGCACCACAATCAACAAACCTTCCTGAGCCTTGCAAGAAGCTGAACAAACCAAGTACAAAGTGTCTTCCTACACATATCCCTGCAGTCACGTGTTTGCCTGCAGGTTTCCACGGCCTCTTAGAGGGTAAATACACTTAAAAAACCCTAAACAACCCAAAACCCAAACACCTTCATCTTTTCATCTTCACAGGCACAACTTTATGGCTCCAATAACTGCTGTGTGCAGCACCATTTACACAGAAACACACTCAGGTTGGGGGAATTAGATTTCTTTCTGTGACTTTTAACAACCTCTCTATTCATTTACTTGCAAGTAGAAAANAACACACTCAGGTTGGGGGAATTACAACCTCTCCATTCATTTACTTGCAAGTAGAAATGCACTTAAAAAACCTAAAAGATTGGACTCCAAAGTAGGGCTTATTTTTAGTGTGTGCATTCATTAAAAGTAAGAGCTGCCCAGTGACTCATCCAACACAATTTTTAGGTTCCTGCAGGTCAAGACACAAGTCATTTCTATTAGTGTTACCTTACCATGAGGTTCTTCATCTATTCCATCATCTTCCCACTGCTCTTCATTTGCTAGGAGAGGGTTCTGAGCTTCACACAAAGCTCTCATTGGGAAAAAATGTCCATCACCCAGGCTGCATGGGGGAAGGCAGAGAAGGATGCTGTAAAATCAGCAAGTGACTCTGAAGAAGGACAAATTCCACAGTTTTATCTGCAAACAAAGTTTTCCGTTGCTTGTATTCCCAGCTTTTTTTTTTAATTTTTTACTTAAAATTATTTTTTAAGTGTTGAAAAATGCTGAGTTTATTTTTTCTGGCAGCTCAGATACCGAGTTTTACTAGCAAGTAGTTTTAGTCCTCAGTTCTTCCAAGCTCTCTGGAGAATAAAAGATCAAACCTGCGACTTGGAATTTGGTATTTTTTAGCAGATCTTAAATGTGCCTAGTTTGGTCACATCATATGGATACTGAAAAAAACAAAATGACTTAGTTATTACTCACCTAGAAGCAATAGGTAGTAACCAGAGCTTTTTTTCTTCTCCAAACACTTGCTGAAGATTCTTTACAAAGCCAAGATTGAATCCGTTTTTATCCGGGCCGTTTTGAAACACTGGAGCTGAGAAAGCCTCTACACACAGATGCAATTCCAGTGAAAAGAAAAAAAAGATGAAAATCAACACCAAATACTCTGAAACAGGCTTGTGCATGTTGTAGCCATCTAAAGCAACACCATTTAACAGTGTGAACTGACATTAATCTGGAGAATAAAGTGAAAAGATCTTTTGCATGACGCTAGAAATTTGCAAGTAAAAAAAAATTTGCAGAATTAAGTAGGTTGGTGTTCAAGGGGTATTTCAGAAGTGGCACTGGAGAGTTAAATTGCCTCATCCCTTAATGATATCATGAAGAAGCATTAGGAACAAGCAAATGCAAATAGACCCTCTGTTATTGGGAGAAGTGAAATTCAGAAAAGAGAGGGGAGGAGAACCCAGACTGCACTGGGAACAGTTTTATTGACCTAAACTGCTGCAGAGGTCTGATGTTTGGGGATAGATGAGAGCCAGTGCCCCAAGAAATAAGTTTTAAAGTCACTAACTACACAAAAGCAGAAAAATTGCTCGACATCTTGAGAGTGTATTTTGTTATAAAGCTTTATCCCAAGCACTTTGAAAATCAAACAGCATTTATCTGAGGAAAAACAAAGCCACTATCCCACTGTTTCAGATTTGAGATCATTTGGTTCAGTCATAACTCCTTGGCTTCTGTCAAGGAGGACAAGACACTCTTTTCCCCACCCATACTAAGCTGGGTTATGATGCAAGCCAGCATATGAGCAAAAAGACCCCTTATCCCTGAAAAGCTGCACTCATTTCCCAGCAAATGCAGTTATACGTGGGCATAACATTTTTATAACTGGACTTTGTACACGTTAAGGCTTTTGTTTCCCTAACAAAGCTTTAGTCACACCAGCTAATAAATGCAGCTCATTTGAAGCGACAGATTTCTGCAGCATTGTGCCAAGATCTTAAATCTTCCTCCCCTCATAAGCCAGCAGGAATGTATAGAACACAAATGCTTTTTATTTTCTCCTTCTTACAGCACTTTTGGTGTGTCTTAATAAAGAAGAAAGACCCAAGAGCCTTACCTAAAGTAGATCTGTTTCTGCTAACGAGCCAGCAGTGGTAGCCAAACAGAAACATCAGGCTGACGAAGAACATGACAGCCACAAAGAGAAGGAAAAGGACGTGAAATTTGGAACGTCCGTTGGTCAGTTCACCCTGGGAAGAAAAACAACACAGAACAAGTGGTAGGAACAAAGGAAAGCTGGACATTCTTTGTTCCCAAAGAAAGACAGATTCTAAACCTCCTTTTTGGAGTTCTCAAACTTGTACGCACCAACCTTACTACCAAAAGCAAGAAGAGACAAAGAAATGATCTGGTTCTGTAAGCACAGAGGAAGGAGTTGGGGTTTGCTACTGACTCCTTGCACATAACAGAGCCAGGGCAACCACAGCTTCCCACCTGGGCACAAGAACCATGCCCAGCTCCCTTCAGGGGCATGCACAGGCATAAGCTCTCAAAGCCTGTTTACGTTCAGCTGAGTTTCCCATTCACAGATTAAAATTCTGCTCTTTTTACAACCTAAGGCCTGCCAAGAAAACCTGGCCTCCCCAGCTCCAGGAACTGGGGAGCGTTCGAGCTGAGCAGAGGTGGTTTGGACAAGTTTAAAAGCCATGCAGGGTCTTACAAGCAGAAGAAACTCTGATTTCCTTTGAGGGTAGAAGAGCCAAGTGCCAGAGCATCTCCATCTACAGAGAGGCTGTGGGGACCTCAAAGGAAAAGTCACTTCTCAGCCTCTGCTCATCCCATCTGTGCTGCCACAGAGCTCAAGACTCTGCACCTTTCTTAGCAGAAGAGGCAATTCCTGCCAGTGTCCCATGAGCAGCTCCAGGGGCATTTTATGTAAGGGATTAGCCATTGAAACAATGGAAATTTAATGAATTAATGCACAGCAAAGTTAAGTTACTTAAACACAGTGATACAGAGTTAGCAGGAGAGGGGACATAAGAAACTAGAAACAAAAGGCCAGTCTGGCTGGCAGTGCCAGTTGGCATTGCTTGCATATCAGTGGGAATTGATAACTGAGTAAGAAGTAGACTTTACTTCAGTCAGCTTTTAAATTGAGAAAGGAGTCATGTGGGGAGCAGAAAACTCAAGGTTTTTTGATACTGCTCAGCAAGTCTGTACAGACCAATGCCAGGATGATGGGTATAAAAGCTTCTGAGCTCCACACGTGCCAGCACGAGGAGAGGAGAAGGCTGCCCCTCCTCTGCCAGAAGCTCTCTCTAAAACTTGAAATTCCTGACATCTATCTGCTTCTCCTTTTGGGTATTTCAGACAAACCACGGGAGCTATACTGGAAAAAGGGCACAGGAAAACACCTAACAAAACCAACACAGCCCCTCCTCTGACTGAAAGCAAGAGACCAAGAGTGACTAAACCCCACCAGACTCACAGGATATGAAAAAGGAACCCGATTTCACCACTTACTGTCCAATACTTAATGAAATACTTGAAGACTGTTGCAGCAATATACAAGCAATACAACAAAGAATAGGCTAAGAACAGTAGAAAGAATTTGTAGTTAGAAAATCCAATGCAGTTATTCACCCTAGAGAACAAAAGCAAAGTTGCAATCAGGAGATGTACAGCACACACGGGTAACACAACGAGCACTGCAATTTTGGGGGTGGTTTATTAAGCTCTTGATTATCCAACAAGATTTCACCAATAAACAGCTCCCCTTAGTGGTCAAATGAAATATATCCGGAGGCCCTTTGCTTTTCAAGACTTCTTGCTATGGCAAG
>VWZY01000382.1:0-41451 GCA_013399075.1 Chloroceryle aenea | reverse complement strand
TACCTCGGTAGTTGTCCCGATTTAAGTTCATCTGCCATGCTCAGACTTTGGTACCTGTCCCTGGCACACCGGGACTCGGCCGCCCTTGTCCCTGCTCGGAGCAGAATCACAGACTGGTTTACATTGGAAAGGACCTCTAAAGGTGACCATGTCCAACCCCCTGCAGGGTGCTCAGAGCCCCGGCCACCTCCCCTGCAATGGGGACAGGGATGGGGCAGCCACCACCTCTCTGGGCAGCCTGGGCCAGGCTCTCACCACCCTAAATT
Organism: Chloroceryle aenea; assembly: GCA_013399075.1. Taxonomy (NCBI): domain Eukaryota; kingdom Metazoa; phylum Chordata; class Aves; order Coraciiformes; family Cerylidae; genus Chloroceryle; species Chloroceryle aenea. Next base: position 41,185 of record VWZY01000382.1, on the reverse strand, counting down.
TCTTCTTTATATCCATTTTGAATCTCCCTTCTTTTATTCTAAACCTGATGCCCCCTCATCCTATCACAACACCCCTCAGAGAGCAGCATCCCTGTGGCCATCCACATGCCTAATGTACTCAGATGCTCCCTCTGACCAATGAATCTTTATACCAGAAGCTTTTTCTTATCAGTCATCATACAATTTCCTATTGTGTTCTATTAAGTTTATCTTGTTTTCCTCTAGGATGATCCCATCCTCTGTACTGCCACCACCTGCTTTGCACCATGCTCCTATTCCCTGAGCACAATTCACAAAGTGAATAGACACAGCAAGATCAGATTCAGGACAACCTGTGGAACAAAACCAGTATCTCTGCCAACAACCTGATAACAGGCATTTAATGTAAAAAAAAAAAAGAAAGAAAAAAAAGAAAAAGAGACCACCCCACTGCCCCAGTCTGCTCCACAACCCTCTTTGAATTCCTGTAGGAATCCCCCTCATTTCCACATTCAGTATTGTGTTTTGAGTTAAAGCTTCAGTTAATTAAATCCACTATATTGCCTCCATTAAGGAAATTAGTTTTCTCATCAAGAGAGCGATTTATCTAACAGAATGTATTTCTGATAAAACCCTGGTGTAATTTCCCAGTCACCTCTTGGTTCATCAGGTTTATTCCCTCAGCATTTGTCCTAAAACTTTCCTTGCTGCTGGTTTCAAGTTCACAGGCTGGACTGCCTCTGGAAACCTTCCTCTCTTTTCGAGTCCAGGTACCAGATTCACCATTCTCCTGCCCAAATCCCTGAACTGAGACACCACCTACGAATCCTTAGACCACACTTGTAACTCTGCATTTCCTTCTTTCAAAATTTTAAGAGAGAGATGATCTACAACCTCTGATTTTCTCAGCAAATATGCTCAGCAATGAAGCAGCAGCTGTCTTAATCTCTTCTCTACCCTCTCACAGTCTATACAGTCACAATTCTCCCCTTCTTCAGGCTACTAAACTAACACAACACCTGAACATTTTGGCACTTGTTTTAATTTCTTCCAGCTCAACCAAGCTTTTGCATAGTCCCTGCTGTAGCAAAAGTGCTTTGCAGATACTGTGACATAGGTTGGCTTGAGCTTCACGTAACCCTAAGCATGAAACCTCAGACATCTGACTTAGACTCTGAAATCCACAGTCCATGTTTTAGATCTATATTAGATGGAAAGAGAAGTGGCCTCTTCCAGGGTGTTCGGGATGGGGATTCAGGACAAGTACACTGGATGTGTACTTTGTGCAAAGGTTTTATTTATGGCCTCCCAAAGATTCCACTTCCTGACTAAATTGCTACCTGAAAAAAACTTGCAGTGTCCTATCTTAAAATCTCAAAACTGCTGATGATTTAGATCACAGCACATCCGTGATACCTTTCTCCTGCGTGCATGGAAGTAAAGCAGGAAGGCAGCCTCTCCATCAGACAGCAGTGGAACGTTGTAAAAGTGAGCACAAGTTTTCAAATAACGCCTCTGTAAATAAAGCTAAGACCATTTTTTTTTGTTCAACAGCCAGTTTTTCTCTGTGTTTGAAGATCCACATGGATTATCTTCAAAATTCTTTTGTTTCATGGGCTTCCAGGGGAGACTTAGTCATATAAACATGAGCTCATCTGAGGTAAGAGATGCCCAGCTCTTTAAAACAAAAATAATCATGCGACCTTGAAATCTTGTGATTCCTGTAATGTATTTTTTTGCACTTGTGGTTCAAGTGGTAGCTCCCCATTTGCAATTGCCAGCTGGCGTTAGATTTAACTGGTATAAGGTACCTTGTGACCTTCTCAGAAATCAGCACTACAGATGCTATTCAAAATAAATATTGAATCTAAAGTTGAGCTCCAGACTGTTTTATAAAGAGTCCTCTCAGGATGTGCAGCCTCACCGGGCTCCACAGCAGCTGCAAGCAGCCCGGCTTAGGAGAGTGATTTAGGAAGACATGGGATTATCCTGAGGAATATCTACATCTTTAAGTTTCATTCTGACCATGAGCAGCCTCCTGCTAATAACACACATCACAGACAACTCTTTAAGCAAAGGAGAAAACTTGTGCAGAGTGCCCAAAGCTGTGATTTCATCCACATGTGGAACCACTCCGTTTAAAACCAATGTCAAAGACCACAGCACTAAGGCAGGTGGGTAAGAAAATCAAGTACCAGCAACTTTAGGGTAAATTCAATCAAGCTCAGCAGCAGCAGCAGCTTTTTTTTCCCTCAAAAAATACAACTTAAAGAAAGGGAGGTGGTGGTGACTCACCCGTGCCACGGGGCATCAGGAAACACATCGTTACAAAGAGCTGTAGGCTGAGGACAGGAGGAAAACTGACATCAGCTAAGATGGCACTGGCTTTGTCACCTCTCCAAAAAATAGCTAAAACACATGAAAAGAAAATAAACTCAGGAAGCAAACAGCAGCTTTTACAACAATTCACCTATTGCAGAAAACCCCAAAGGACCAGATGTGCCAATTGCACCAAAATGCTTTCATATGAGAAAAAGCTCTTTAAAGATTTCCCACGGTACAGAAGGCTGACTTGGGTTATCCTGTACAAAGCACGAGTGGAAAAGGCAGTTTATCCTTCCAGTCTTGAACGTGAAACTGTGCACAGACTACAGTATGATTCTTGAAATGATGTTCTGATCCAGAAAACCCAAGTTGCACAAGTTGCTTCCCTCACTCTTGGTTTCAAAACCTTGCTTAAGCCTCTAATAAATGCAAACCCTGAAGCTCTGTGGAAAGATCACTACAAAGCAGCCCTGAATAGTAACGAGCCCAACCTTGTGAAGATCTAACTTTCCCAATTGCTTTTAGCCTGGTGTGTGTAAAAAGATGTAAGTTTTGGGGTTTTCTTTTTAATTATCAGGCATATTTCTATCTGGGTAGGTTACACATGGGTTTGCTTATCAGTGACAGAGATATCCAACAAGATGTGATAATCTATGACCTAAGAAGAGAAGCAAAACCAACCCTGACTGGCAGCTGAGAGCCCTGGCTTCTGACCTCCCTGCTGAGCCTGCTAAAGGCTTGTGGGCCTTAAGGCTGGTGCTTTTTTGTCATTTATTGTAGGCAAATGCAGCAACCCTCCTTCCCATGATGGCATCTTGGGCTATCATATACTGCACTTGCAGGTAAGTAGCTAAATCTTACAGCCCATGCTAAATCTAAATCTATCAGACTCAGTCTTTCTGCACCCCAGCTCACGCAGAGGAGTTAGAACAGAGAAATGGAAATTAAACAGCTGATTCCAGAGGAGAAAAAAACCCAAACCCAAAAGATCTGGTCCAGAGAGCGAGCACGCAGAGCTCCATAACTACAGACTGAAATCTTGGCTGTCACCCAGATCGCTGTGTGATGTTAGCACAGAACAAACCACAGCTTGCACAGTTTTCAGTGGCAGGTTTTGTTGGAGCTGGAGTTCACAGCTAGGTTCAGACAAGCCAGGACTCAGCACTTTTGATTGCTATCGTATCAGAAAGTTCAAAGGACCAATGGGCCAAAGAATCAGGTCTAGGGAATACTTCTGAAGAGAAAAAGTAGATGCAGCTGATCATCTTCAGACTTCCCCAGAGATCCTATTATTTTTACTGGGGACTTCTCAGAGAGTCTCATATTTTATAAAAGCTTTCCCTTCCCTTCACCAGCTACATACTGGGAGATGGTAAAAGTGTAATGAGGACTGACTGGTACTAACCTATGAGCAAGCTGGAGCTTTGGTATATTCAGTAAAGACTCTACACCGTGTGTGATAAAGCTGCCACATTTACACATTACCACCTTCCCAGAAACGTGAGGAAAACCTGGGGTTTGGTACTTCCAGCAGGACTCTGCAGTGGTGTATGGGGACTCCTGCATTTTACCCGAGCTCGTGCCCACACACAACAGCCCTATCACACAGTTATCCACCTGAGCTGTATGCAACATCATGATAACACCTTGCAGGGGATAAAAGGAAATCACTAGAACGTACTCGTTGCAAATCAGCAAAGTGAGTAGAGCTGTGTTTGCACCTAGCAGCTTTAAGATCTCTCTCTACAGCTCTGGGACAAAAGTTAGGTTTAGAAGATTATCCTGCCACTAATACTGAAACCACCCTTCCATCAGCTTCCTGGTGTTCTTTGTCCTACTCAGTGGTACCTTCTTTGCCTTTGTCAACAGCATGCACAGTGTCCTTGCTCTTAGTCATCACCTGCTCCCTGCTTTCTCACATTTCCCACTCGTCCCAACCCTCACATTACAATTTTAATCATAACTTAATGCTGAAATACAGGCAGGGTATGTGGAGTATGTCGCATTTTTTGGCAGCACAGGCTGCAGATAAAGCTGTTGAAAATACGACAAAACTTTTATTTGTCACCCAGCGAAAAAGCGACCGTCGGCAGCAAAAAATGGCTCGTTATTGCAGATGTCTTCACTATTTGGAAGGGTATGGGAAGATAGGTGAGCAGGTGCTTGCACCATTAGAGGGAGCTGGAGTCCACACAATGCTGATCTCATCCAAGTCCACCCAGCTCAAGAGTTCATCTTCCTCCACAGGGACCCGAGACTGACCTGCAGGAGTCTCAGTGCCGGTAACTGCAGAAAGATAAATCACTGGGGATAGAAAATCAGTCTCCTTTTGTCATATTTATAGCCTAGCCCAAATATTGTTGGAAGTTTATCCCCACAACTGTTGGCCTCGTATATTCCAGAGAGACTGGAAATGTAATAGAGGTAAAATATCCCCTCAAATAACGTAGATGTGACATCTTCTCGGAGTTCTTCATTTTGCACCCTAAATAACATCCTTTCCATTAGCCAGTCGATATCCACCTTTCCACATCTTTTAAAGGCTGAAACAGATTTCATTCTATATACCCCCAGCAAGCCTGTCTTCCCCATCCCTCTTCCTCTCCCTCAATTATCAAGTGAATTCCAAACTTCTGTCTGTGGTTTGAATCAACGTCCATGTCAGACACAGAAGCATTTCCCAAGCCAAAAGGCTTTGCCCACCTCCAGGGAGCCCTGCTGCAAACGGTGAATATGCTCAGCAGGTTTCCAAAGAGCATCCCATGGCTGCTTCTGATGGCTCAGCCCCCCCGATCCTGGCTGGAAGCCCCACGCAGCCCAGCTCTGTCCTCTGCCACGCAGGCAGAAGTGGGAGGGTGTCGGCTGTCTGTGGTCTCTGACAGAAGAAGGGTCTTTTGGGTTGTGGGTGCTCACGTGGATCCAGCTCCCACAGGGCTCCAGTTCTCAGGCACATGTGAGCCCTGTGGCAGGCAGGACACACAGTTTCTGGTTTCTAAAACAGCTGTATTCTGGGGTGAATTTTTTTTTTAAATCGATGTCTNGGGGTGAATTTTTTTTTTAAATGGATGTCTTTTTCAGTCACTCTCCAGTATCTTTCTTTCCTCTCTCACTGCTGAACTTTGAAACTAGATAAACACACTTCCAGCCAATTCATTATTTCCTTATCTTTTGAAACAACATATTGTGGAGCTTTCAGTCCTCTGACCATGGTGAAGCTTCAGCAAAACCCATTTTTATTTAAATTTAAATCTATGCCATCTTTTGAGAATGAGAAGCACACGATTATGTGATTCTTTAGACTTTTAAACCCTAAAAATAAGTCTGTAGTCCCAGAGAATGACACTTCTGTAATCTTACCAGATTGTGCAAACTGATTTATTTATTTTTGTTTTGACAAACCACTGGATTTTCTTTGTACCTGGTGGACACGATCTCCGAGCCGAACGGCAGCGCCGAGCGTAGGCAGGCAGCAGATGCCACGTGTCATTGTTTTAATTTCCTGGAAGCAGCAATTCTTACAGGCACAATAGCAGGTTTGTTTATTTTTTGGTCTTCATCAGACCTTTTATTAACATTCTGTTAGATCTCTTGACTGCACCTGGTTTGTTAGTGACTGAGTATAATGGCATCTTTGCCCCGGGCTCTTGGAGACGGTGCGGATGGATGGGGAAGGCAACGGATAATATGGATGCAAATTTCAATTACTGGTTTCATCCCCGAGGCACTTAAAGAGGACAAATCTCAAGGAAATAGGGAGAAGAGCATGACTGTGCTTTTTGTTCCTGCTGAAGATACAGGCTTGAAAACACCACTCAAGGTCCCTGCAGTATTTCCCTTCGCACAGTAACGGAACATGAATTTATTTCAGTCAGGAGAACCTGCACTCTCTCCATCAAAGCTTCATCCAGTGGCAGATCACCAAGAGCTCTACGTTTACCAGCTGGTGCCTGAAGAAGAGCCCGTCGCTTGCACAGGATGAAGATGCCAGAAATCCAACAGGATGGTCTCTCTGATGAGCATCCATTAATGATCCTTGGCACAGAGTACAGGCTGCTTTGGACTAACGGCTGCAAGGAGCGATCTTTAATGAACTGAGGGAGGCAATTTCAACATTTAAGTCAATGTTCTCTTGACTACACAACCACTCGTATGGAAAAAGCAACTGTCTTTTTGTATTTATGTAATGTTGTCTGTCTTACTGGAGGGTTGGGTTGTTGGTTTTTTTCTTTTTAAATGGTTTCTTACTGATAAACCCCCTCCGTATCTCCCTGAACAGATCTGCTGTGACCCCAGCAGTGCTCTGGTATTTGACCTCTGAAAGTAAAACACAAACTGAACCTTCTGAGCTGGAAAGATTTATCAGGTTTTGCACTTCCTAAGACAGGGAGTCCTCCTGAGCTGTAGTGTACAGACTTCTTTAGCTAACAGCCTCAAATCTTCCACTGTCCTCAAACACGTGATAAATACCAGTGCTGGGGCAACCTCTCAAACATACCTGCTACCTCCTCCACAAACTGCCAAGACAGGCTTGGTAAGAAAAATGAGCTTCATTTTTAGGTATTTTTTTAAATCACTGCCATAATTACTGACTTGATGTGTTTTCTTCCTCCCTTTCCCACCTCTGGGTGGATGCTCCAGTCTCATTCACACCCGGTGCTTCTTCCAAACTTCAGACCCTGTGTCTGTCTGGTCACTAGTTTAAAGACAGAATTAATGAAATTGGATTGCTAGAATGAATTCCATAATACCCTGGGAAGTCTGGTATTTGTAATCAGTTCTGTAACTGTTCCTAGGATAATGGAATTGTTTATTTTGGGGGAACCCCCCCCTGCTCTATTAAATTATTTGCCTTTCTAAAGCTACACAAAAGTTTACTTGGTCCTATGAACAATATTTTTTTTGGTGCTTTCATATATAAGTAATAAATTAATTTGTGACTCAAAAAACCCATGGGACACCCCACAAGAATCTCCTAATACATGTATCAGCTACATTGCTAAAAAGAATAACGTTAGAGCTGATGAATGTTTCCTTCCATCATCAGTTTCCTCTGTCAGCCTGAGCTGCAGATGCACAGAAAGCACTGCACACACGGAGGACAAGAAACATCCACTAAGTATCTCAGCTGTAGTTTGTATGTCTGATAGTAACAGCTCACCCTCTAGAGCATTAAAAATATGTAACCTTGAAATATAAAGGACTTGCTGATGAAGCTTGTACCACCCTAAGCAGAAGATTGGACCAAATTTCAGTTTTTACCCTCAAGTTCTTTTTCCCAGTTTCCAAGGGTCTTTTGCATAGAAAATACTGAGTAGTTCTACTCCCTCTCCATTGCTCAACTTCAATTACTTTTAGAAGGTTTTCTCATCCTTACTTGTCATTTATCCAAGTTATAATTATTTAATCCCTTAAGCTCTTTCCAAAGGTCAATCATGAACTCTTCCCCACTGGTTTTCTTTTCACAGCACTTAACCACCTCAGCAGTGACAGAAAGACTCCAGCATAACTGTGAAATGTGCAAGGAATCTTCTTCTAGTGGCCATCATTGGAGATTCTAAGGGATAAAATTGTTAATTTTGCTGTGGTGTAGAGATAATGCCCATTTTCTTCACTATTATTTTGCCTTCAATTCCCGTGCACATTTCCTTCGCTTTCTTTATCTGATAGAAGATGTATGGTAAAGAAGTTGGAGGCAAAGAGAAGTCTGTAACTGATGAGATGTAACTAAAGCAATCATAAGAAAAGCCCACGGCTCTATTCCTAAACTCAACTGCCAGAATGTTGGTGAAAGCCTGGTTGCCCCAAAACTGGTTTCCAAAATCATGATTTAATTCTTCACCTCTGTAGTCTCCAATTTTATTTATTTATTTAACCTGCTGCTAGTCCATTTATCAGAGAGTAAAGAAGATTTGGTGGGTATTGTGTAATTTAAACTGTTCTTTATTCCTAGCAGAGACTATTTCTCTCTTGTAATCTGGCACGAAATCTATTTTAGCTTCAGCCCTGAGTAACAGCAAATTCTATTCACTGGGATACAACCGAATCCATCCCTGATAAATGTTCTGCTCGTGTTCTTATGAATCTCCAATAAATCCATTTCATAGAAAACTAGGACACTTTAAAATACCTGTAACAGTCACTTTTAGCCTTTATTGGACAAAAAATAGGATAATAAGGTGACTGCTGCTGGTTAAACCTGCCTTTGACAGTCCTCATCCGTTTTCTCTTGCCTTATCCAAGCTTCATCTAGTTCAGATTCTGACTGCTAGGGATCTATTGGGTGTTGTGAATTATAGCTGATGACCCTGAGAAAAAATGCAATTTATTGTCAATTGTCCATTATAATCTGTGGGAAAAACAAAATACTTTTCTTGAAATGCTGTGTGAAAAACAAGTTTTGGCCCAAAATTTTCAGAACATCATATAACCACAAGATTCACTCTTCTCTTATAATGCCGATGAGCCCCAAGAGTGCTCATAAATATTGGCAGACTGAAGTAGGTAGTATTTTGCCAGGTTTTTTTCCTGCTAAACTGTAGTTTGTGTTTTTAACATAGTGATAGAGAACAACGCCCTTAATGCTATTCCTTGGAACTTCGTCCTGAAATTCTGTTTCAGCTCGCTTAGGTCCTAGGACATGTAGATCAACTGCTGCCAGAAAAATAGGTAATGGATTTGCTGATGGACCACCAGGAGGGGGGGTTCTGCCTTTCGAACAACTGCACTTCAACTACAGCAGGAGGAATAAAACTAACTGTTGTACTTGCAAGCTTTATCTGCTTTGGTTCCGTGCGAATCCGTGGGGCTATCACCGAAACGTAGCGTTTGAGGTACTGAAAGTTCTTACCCAACTAGTGTCTGTTCCTACTGAGATGTGTGTGGAAGATGACAGCTGAAGCTCGCTGTAGATCTTTCCTCCTAAGACTTCACATAAAGCTGGAAGCCTGTTGCTTTTTTTCCTTTTGGTCAGCAGTTCATAGTTACGTTGAGATCGAAAATGTCATTTCAACCCGATCCATGGAGCCTTTGCTTTCTTACAGCTCCTGCTAAGATACCAACATATCTTGGAAGCCTTGTAGAGAGCCATATGCAGAGTCAGTGGCTACCTCGGGTGAGGGATGACAGATACATCAGGAGCTCATTGAGCAAAATTAAGTCTGCGAGATGCTGACTCCTGTGGAAATGGCACAATATCACGGCTGAGACCTGGGCACCAGACACAGCCCTGCTGTGTATGGTTAAAGTTGTATCTTTAAAGTATTGGACTTCTGGTGGTTGCTGTTTGGTCCAGGACAACAGCCCACACTTGGAATATTATCTTGTTTTTCAACCTTCTACTTCAGCTGAAGTTCTTTTCTCCTAACAAAACCTTTTCATCCCAAATTGAAACCATGGCTAGCACAGGCTTCTGAACCACTAATGAGATGTGGCTGTGGGAATCCTCAAGACCAGTAACTTTGAATCTGAACAGATATTTGTGTTTATGTAGTGGAAATATGAGAAAGCATATTTTGACTAATGGTATCACCCTAGAGAGAAACATGCTTGTTATAAATATGTTCCATTGCAATTGCTGGAAATCTAACAGAATTGCCATAAACAGGACTTACATCAATGTTTCTGCTTGACCTTTCTGAGAGAATAAAAGTACCTTCTGGGAATGCAAAACAAATGAATTTTTTGGAAGCAAAATGAGTAACACAGCCCTTCCTCTTTCTAAAATGGAGCCCCGATATAGCTGCTGCTGCTGCTGCTTAGTAACAGGTCCTCAAAAGGAGTCATAAAAGCACCAGATGTAAAGGTGAGCACGTGTGCTTCTTAACTCCAGGCTCTGATGCAAAACTCAGAAACACTCATGTTCTGGGTATGAGAAGTTGAGGCTTTAGATGACTAGCATTTTCAAAATGAAAACCACATCCTTCTAGACAGTGAGAAACTATGGAATCATGGTTGGTTCTGCCCCATACCATTGCCTGGTGCTCCCTGACAACGGCTAGCGCGTGGCTACGTTGTCCCCTTAGGAGAAGGGCATCCCATCTAGCACAGCAAACCTGCTAGAAATAGTGTGATGAAACCCACAATTTTTGAGAACCTGCTTCACCTACAGAAGTAGTCAGCACCATGAAAGCTGAGTGAATTTAATAGGACCAGAAGTGTACCAAGAGAATGCAAATAATAGGGTTTCTGCCCATAATTGAATACTGTTGATAAATATAAATGCAGATCTGAACATAAAATTGCTTTTTTTTTTTCCCTTCAGGTATTATTCTGTTAGTTTGGATTAGTTATCACAATTCAAATGGTTTTAGAATACCTCATACAAACAGCATTTGGTATTGCCCCCCAGTTTTTACACATTCCTAGCAGCCAGTGCAGCATGTTCACAAAAGGAGCACTGTTAGCCCAAAAGGAAAGTGTAACCCAGCTCCTAGAATCATCCTTGCAGCCAGTGACTGCTGAAGCAGTTTGATCCCCTACCCAGCTCCTCGAGTCGGTGAAGTAAGAAACATGAGTCCCTCACTGCAACACACAGTTCCCTCCTACAGTTTCTTTTAAAGCAAGGAAATAATTTAAATAAAGGCAGCTAGAATTTCGGAGGCATTTCTTACCCAACAAATCACATGCACACAAAAATACTAGATCATCACCTTTGTCTTGCGGAGCTTGATAAAGTGAAGTGGGTGACTCCTCACCCCACTCCCCAGCCCTCCTGAGCAGAGCTCTGCTTTGGGAAGGCAGGTTTAATACCACCCAGGAACCCTGCCAGCAAAAGTACAGAACCAGTGCGTTTCTAGATTGGCTCTTCTTCTGCAGCCTCTGCCAACTGGCTCCCATCACTGTGGTGGAGCAGAGGCTGAGCTCCTTGGCTTAACCCTCTGCTACAACCAGGCAGAGTCTCACAACCAGGCTGACTCTCACTGTCTTGGTACAGAAATCTTGTCTTTCGTACACAGTGGTGGACTGGAGAGCACGGGTTTCACAGCAGCGTTCCTGCCACCGCTAGCGAACACTGGACTGGAAGTTCAGACTTCCAAAGGCCATCAGCAGATGAGAGTTATTCCTGCTCACCCCATCCTACAGCTCTCCTCTCCCCCTTCTCTCTTCACACATTCACATGTTAAAATTAAGTGGGTCTTAACAGATCTGTAAGTGGGATATAGTCAAGTGTTTCCAATTTACCCTCAGTGAACTCGAATGAAAACCATTTGAAAATAAAATTCTGGGTGAAATCTTACAGCATTGCTACAGCATATGGAGCTAATTTCAAATAGCACTTTGATAATGTCATGATCTGTTAGAAAGTGTTCACCTTATACCAAAGATATTCTAAACTCAGTTGCCTCACCCAGTAGATGTTCATCCTGCCTTCCATAAGAAAGCTATATAGTGGATTGTGAAACACAAACTTTGCCCAGAGCTCCTTTAGAAAGATGATTACACCACGGATGGTGCAGTTTGTTTCTTCTGTGAGCTTCGCATCGTTCAGCTGTTCACAGCTAGTAAATTCACATCTACTAAGCTGCAGAAGTTATCAGATGAAACACAGCCTGTTTTAAGCCCCACGTGAAGCAAATAACTGAGGAAAAATTAGTTCCAGCACGTGTAGCAAATATTTGTGCAAATAGCATCTGATAAAGGAATTGGCTTTATTAACAACTAACATTCACACAGTGGAGAAAATGCAGAAATCTGTTCTATCTCTACAGGCCACAGCATTTCTCAAGTGCTTACCAGGAAAGAAAAAGACTTAACTGGAAACAAAAGCACATATAGACCACAGCTCCTGGCAGGCACGAAACTTGGCACTGGGAACGCGGTGGTAGAAGCATGTTGAGGCAGAAGGGATTTGGAGGATGTGAAACACAGGCTAAAAGGCACTTGTGCTAATGAAAGCCTTGCTGCTGGGCTGCTGTCAGATGCACTGACAACACCAAGGAGGCCAATATTCCCAAGTTCAGGCAAACCATTCACTCCTCTGCATGTAAGGTTGAAGAAAATAGTACATTTACACCCCACTTCTGGAGGCTAAACAAGGGCCAGCGACTCCTGCCATGAATCCAACTAACTGCTGCTTCTTCTAAACCCAAACAGGCAGCAGTATCACCCAAAGGGCTGGTCCAGCAACCAGGGCAAATGTAAAGGCAAGCACAAATTTGTGCTCCTGTTGGGCCATCCCTCTGGGTGGTGTGAAGCTGACAATAGATTCACACTCCTCAGAAGACTCCAGATTTGTAGGCAGCTCTTAAGAGTCTCTTGACCCTACATGCAAAAAATACCTCAGGTTCTCCCTACAACAGCAAGTTTTCTAGCACTATAAATTGTGTTTTGAGAAGCACTGCTTCAAATCCAGAGTGCTCTCAGAAACCCACTTCTTTGGGTCCAAAATACAGCCCGTTGCTGAGTTTAGTAGTCTGTTTGCTGTGTAATCCTCAAGACATTTCTCAAGGTCCCCAGAGTCACCCCAAGCCTACCCTGGTTTCCCTTCAGCAGGTTTCCAATGAACATCAACAACCAGGAGCTTACACCATGGTCCTGGTATGATGCACCAGAAAGGATGCTCGAGAGTAGAGCGGATCAAAATCAAACAGATTACTCAGCAAAGCAGGAAGCTCATGCAGTTGGCTGGGGCCAAAGGTGTTAGAGAAACATCCACTGGATGTAGTGATCGCTCCAAGCACTGCAGAGTCCACGGAGTGGCTGAAGTGAAAGGCACCAGCTCCATGTAGAACCAGGTGAACGTGCTGACATGAGAATGAGCACAAAACTAAACAGGAACCTCGTTTCACTGAGTGCTGAGTCCTGGGAACCTCACCAGTATGTTTTTCTCTTGCTTTCACAAACTGGCGCTGTTGTTACAGACAGCTGGAATAAGAAGAAAGGCCTCTCAAGATTTAACCCTCAGAAAAAAAATCAGCTAGGGACCACCTCCTGCACCAGAGATGGCAGAAATTTTGGCCAGTTGGGACAGGTCATCTTCCTTCCCCTTCCTGAAGTCAGTCCTTTAGCCTGCAGCAATGTTTCAGGCCAGAGGTTTCTCAGGTCCTAGCAGGAGCAGCCCCTTTCCTCTGCCTCATTTCTCCTTTGCTCCAGCAGCAATTCCTCCACCTCTGAAGTCCGTCATCTTCCCTCACCAGAGAGAAAGGAATGACAAAAGCATTCAAAGAAAAACAGAGAAATCCCAAGCCTCGTGTGTGACATAAAGCAAACAATTCACATGTTCTTTATTTTTGTAACCCTCGTCCTCCTCTCACCCCCGTGCCTGTTGTTATCACTCAGCATGTTATTGTTATTACTTGAAATTTGTTTTTAAAAGTGCCTATGCAGTGCTGGAGGTGCTTGAGTACACATTGAAAAGATACAAAACATATGTCTAACTTAGACCCAGCATTCCCTGAGGAAGGGCTGGTACCCTCTGCAGTGCACTCAGCACACTTATGGCATGAACAAATTATGAACAATAATAATAAAGAATAACTTGTGCCTATTTATCTGTTTGGTCTACGAAAGTGATCTGTCAGTGACCCTGAAAACTCTCGGTGACACACGGTGCGGTCGAATTAAAACCAAGCTGCTCTTTCCATTATTTTTTTTTCCGAATAGCTCGAGTCAAAATCCCAGGGTAGGTGACACAGAGCGACCCTCCTGCTTTTGATGTGAATGGGAAAGGATTTGTCTTTTTATATCAAAGCTAGCTGGGAAGAGGAGGTGGGTGGCCATGAAAGGGAAAAGCCATGAAATTATCTCCATTGGTTTATAAGAAACAGCCATTCGATGGGATTTTGGGAGGGGGAAACCTTCTGAAAAATGTGCTGGTGTGATTCCTCCAGAGGCCAGCACATCTGAGCCAAGCGCTCGTATCAGGCGAAGGGGGGGCAGGAGAAGTTCTTCACTTAATTGAGAACACACTTGTTTGCAGAGTTCAATGTCGGGTACTCCAACATTGTTTTTAAAAGACAGGGTATTGTGTAGGTGTCGGAATTCAGAAGAGGCAAAACAAAAACGGATGGAAAAAGACAGCTGTGATGATTTAACTCTCCGAACACCTTTAGCCGTTTCCCTTCCCGTGCCCCACCAACTGGATCTCGCTCTTCTCTCTTGGCTGCTGCTAAGAGAAGCAAGCCCTTCTCCTCTGGCCCACTCCCTGCTCGCCTCTCTAGCACGTTCTTCCTCCAGCAGCCTCCTCCTGCCTACACCCACTGTACTGCATGGAACCTTTCTTCCCTGCTGCCTCCCTCCCACAGCTGCTTCCCCGGCCGCTGCTGCCCAGCCGAAGCCCAGCTGCCTGCGTGACACGTCCTGACCTCCTCATGCTGGTCCTGGCTTGAGAGAGGAGGTGGGGACTGGTGGCACTGCAAGGGCAGTTCTCACGGGTTCTCAGAGGAATTAGCCTCTCTTCATGCAGTCAAACCCAAATGGTATCTCCGTGCTGCCTATAGCCCACATTGCTCTGATGTTCTACCCAAGAGGGCTTCTGAACACAGAAGGAGCAGACCCACTTCCCCTGACTATCTTCTTTACCCTTCTAAAGGGATACAAAACCAAGAGACATCACTAACCCCCCAAAATCCTTTACAAATCCCAACTGGTTTTCATGACTAAGGCAAAGTTGCTGCGGGAGTGCTGTCTATATACAGACAATCCATAGAAAGAGGCTGAAGGCAACAGCCATCCTCACATGCTTCAGAACTCGATCGCTGCCAGTTTGATGCGACGACAGCTTTGTATTCCTACTTTTGAGATTGATGTATGAAGTCAAGGAAGTTCCACATAGCTCCCATCAGGTTAAATTTACCTAAATATCACCCTTATCAGTTAAATCACACCTCGTCCTTTTAATGGCATTACAGCAATGGAACAAAGTAAAAACATGCTAAGGTATGAGTCTTTTTCTCAGAGGTTATAATATTTCTCATCCTAACCAATAAACTAATTGACCTATGGCAGGGTGTTGACCTAGGATCTATTTTAGTTATAATTAAACATTACTGAAAGGCACTTATAATGCCTAGCGATGGCTGAAGCAACCAAACCAGTGTAGCAAGCACGACATCATTCCAATCAACACGTTGTAGATAATATTTACATTGCTCAAAGATCTCTTTTTGCCTGTTGAAGAGTTACTCTACACAAAATAAAGGTCTTACAGCACAGCTGATCTGGCATCAGAGCAACACTATACTGCTTCTGACTTAAGATAAGGAGAGATGAGCAGGTACCAGTGTGGTAAAGGAGTGAAAATAAAAGACCCAAGGCAGAAAGCCAGACTGGGGTTGATGTGTTCTGCGTGAGTCTTACTATCTCACCCTTTATATCTTGGCTGCCTTTACAGTAACAAACGTGGCTCCTCCTTCCTATCATCATATGGTTTAAAGTGATGTATCACTTCTGTTTCATCAGAGGAATTTTGCCAGGAGAGAGAGAGCAGCAAGAACATTTGGAATTTGCAGATAATTAGCACAGTTTTACATAATAAATTAAAGGACTAAAGCTTTTGAAAGTCTCAGCTACAAGGTGACGCAGCAGAATAGGGAGTGCTCAGCAGCAGACAATTTTGCTTACAATAAATACCAAAGGGCAGGAATGTGTAAATATCTGCAGTTTAATCACACTACTTAAATGACAACAGGTAGCAGGAGTTGTACACCTCCGGTGCAGACAGATTTTCTTACACAGTGCATATACTTCTAACTCAAGGCAGGCAGGATATCTCACCACCAAAACACCTCTTTCATTTAATTATTGGAACAATATTAATGTGAACCTTACAATTCACAGGAAGAGTTTTTTTGTTTTGTCTTAAATGCTGTTACACAGGAAGGGAAATACTGGGGTACCCCAGTGAGATAGGTTACCACTTGCTCTCATCCGATGTCATCGTGACATCTAGAACTAAAAAGCAGGATCACAAGTTCCTGACATAAATATTAGCAGTTATGGAAATCCAAACAGTGGGGATAAAGGGTTGGATTGTTTAGTTAAATGCAGCTTCTGGTATTATCTTGTGGTTGGGTTGGTTTGGAATCAAATTGCTTTTTCAGACTAAAAGACCTCTATGTTTCAGTCCAAAAGTTGACATATTTGCCCATTTCTTGCAGCCACTAATTTATTTTTTTATCAGTTTAAGGGCCAGAGTGGAAGCAAGTTCAACGATTTTCTTAGATTTCACTTAAAAACAGGAAACATGTCACAATGTTTTTGCATGTAGGCAGCTCAGTAATATTTAGCAGAGCCACCAGTTTCAAACAACGCATTAAAATGATGGAAAAAAAATAGGAAGAAATTGCACGTGTGCGTGGTCTGATTGCTCTGCTCAGGTACAACAATCACAAACAGGTATTGCTGGTATTAACATTTATTGAGAGATCATCAGTATAACCAGTCTGTGGAGAGATGGGTTGAAATAATAATAAATAATGATGCCTTTATCCAAACTTGTGGTGTTTCAGTTCTGAACTTTTCATCCCCTTAGGGGTGAGGCTGAAGGATATGGAATCTGGATCTAGTTCTTAACTTTGTGGCTTGGTCTCTTTTCCAGTTCCCACAGAAGCATGTTCACCAAGATCTTCTGACATTTTTCTGCATTTTTAGTTTACTTTTTTTAATGATAATTTGAAGCAAACCCTGCCCTTTCCCCCGTAACATTACACTTTTGACACGACTGCAGCATGTAAATGCTAAAAAATGCAAGCATAGCAACTCTGAGACCTACAGAGAAACAAAGGGTGACAGAACAGCCTTTTCCACACAGGTTGTAGGAGCTCCACAGAACCGGGATCGCACACGAAACCAGTTACACATAAACCAGAGCAGGTGAACAAGCAGACTGGGGGATTCTATGGACTGAAGTATTTGAGATTTCAGTCCTGGCCTGCCAATGAATCATCTTCCAAGAGTGGGTCTGTGGAATACTGAGTATGATCATTATAGACACCGATGCCTTGGGAACGCAGGTAAAAGCTGCATGGAAATGGGTATCTTGACTCTCTCAAAAGATAAACAGCACTTTAAAAACTGCTCCAATACATGGAAAATATGGATGAAAAAATCGGCTCACTTCCAAAAGATGAAATCAAAGCCCCGATGCCTTTTATCATTGTTTCATCGTAGCTAATAAAATATCTGTAATTATCTGAGGACACTGAAGCCTTTTATCTGTGATGAGTGACACAGCATTGTGTGTCTGGAGTTAGTAAGGTAAATACAATACTTGCCTGTGACAGCACCTCAAGAAACCAAAATAAACAGAGATCCAGTTACAGATGAATACTGGCATAATCCTGAAATTGCTATTTCCCCTTCCATGCCACGCACCTTTCCAACCTCCAGAATGACTATTGACCCACTCGCTATTCCTTGCATTTTCACAGTGGTTGGCTTTAGCCTGAGCTTCTGCAGAAAGAGGCCCCCCTAAAATCTTTTTTTGTTGTTGTTTAATTACTGAAAGCAGCCTCATCATTTAATCAGAAGCCTCTGCTTTAATCAGTGATCTCCTTCCACTCCAGGCTTACAGGGAACAGAGAGCATTCTTCTGTAACAAGCCTCTGCTCCTGAAAAATGAGGGATTGTGTAGACATTGAAGGCTGAAATTCCCCCAATTTGCCCCAAGGGATGCCAAGTGGAGCTCAGAGAAGTACAAAGGGAACCTGTTCTTGCTGCTTTTCAACTGTGGCCCTACTTAAATTGCCGGGCGGGGGGGTTCACATTTCATTCTCCTAAGGTTACTGTCTCAGGCTTTTCTGTAGAAAACATTAAGGACATAGGCCTTGCTTTAAACCCACTTCCCTGGGAATAAGATCGGGCTCATAATCTTAGACTAACTAACGACTCACATGTTTGGTATTGTCTGTTTTTTGTGTGTGAATCAACCAGCTCCCAATGTAATCTGTTGAGAGCTATACACATAAACACACACTCATGCACACACGTGGCATGGAAAGAAGGTAAAACCAAATCAAGCCAGCACTTTATACTTCATGAAGGCTTCTCATCTGAAAATTTCACATTCTTTTTAGACATTTGATTAAAGTTCTCACTACAATCTTAGAAGGCACATAAGCCAGTAATAGATACTATGCGGGAGGATCACTTGATCTAGCGTTGAAATGCTGCCACTCCAGAGTGGAACAGAGCAGCTGGTTTACACATTATAATAGTTTGGGACATGAAATGAAGGTTCTTAAAACCACCTGAAGCTGTAAAGGAAAATGTAGGCAAAAGGAATTTTAATTAGCTGAATCACTACAGCAAGAGCCCCGGGAACGCCGATGAATAAAGCAGGTAAGATTCTATTGCTAATAATGTTTTGACTCTTCTGACAAGCCCCAAAATCATTTTATCTTGCTTCTAAGAGATGTCGTCGCTTCCCTCAGCTTAAATTAAGACCGAGCCTACTGAATCTGTAGCCTCACGCCAGTTTTAAACAGGGGCAAAGGACGGCAGAACGACATCTGGCAACGGCAGCGCTGACCACAGCTACGAGCTGCACCCCGAGGGCCGCGCTCTGACGGCCGGCACGCTACAGAGCCAGACCAGAAAGATGACTCCTGCCCAGGGGAGCAGCAGGAATTTGAGAGAACGTCTACACAGACAGGTGCAGACAGCCGAGAGCTCCTCTGCCCGCTCTCCCCGCTCAGCCTCCCAGCCCCAGCGGCCCTGCTGGCACAGCGCCATGTCAGCGGGCAAGAGCTCGCGTCTGCACCTACCAACGGCGACCCGTCTTCAGCCCCGGTGCCCTGGCTGTTGACAGAAGGGGAAAGGAAGGGTACTATTTACAGAATTACGTTAATTTACGTTAATTGTGGCGCTGAAGGAAGAGGGACTGACTGAAGTTCCTACTTTTCTATTCTCTTTTTTAAAAATTAAATATTTACGCATTTGCGAGGCCAAAAAAAGAAGAAAACTGATTTTCAAGGGTAGGTAAAGTGCAGATATTCTTCCCTTCCCTCCTCCACTTTTGACAGGCCTAGTCTATCTGCTTCTAAACATGACAATCCCGTAACAGATCCTGTAACTCCAACTGGAAAAGGCAATTGATGAAGAAAAAAACCAGCACAGCCTGCTCTGCCACAGCACAAAGACCGTCAACAGCGGATGGGCTGACCAGAGACATTTCATGTGGTTTCCAACAAATCCAGCTAGATCCCTGGATTCTCCTTGGCACTGGCAACGTGTAATAGCCAAATAAACAGAACGTAGCCAGCACGTCCTCTCACCTAACAGATGTGTGGTTCTCTTCTCATGGCTAGTGAAGATACAATAGAATACACGTGCAGAAGATGAGTACAATTTAATTTACACCAGTTGTAGCGTAGAAATAGAAGCCACCACGCAGAACTGAAATGATGGGGATGGTGCCATCTGTATGTAATTGTTGGGGTTACGTTTTCCATTACGTTTTCTTCTGGAGGAAGGGGAGGATATACAAGCGGGTAGCAATCATAACAATCAGGCCTTACAAAATACCAGTCAGAAATCACACTTGCGTTCGCCGAAGGGGCGATTTGCATTTTATTCTGACACGTAAGAATGGTCTATTTCTAAACAATGTCACAGAAAATTATACGGAATTAAATTTTTATTCCAAATACTGTAAAGCAATAGGCCAAACAGATGGACAGGTATGGCATTACTTCATCTGTGGCATGCTAAGCTTGGCTAAGGGCCTGCGGAGTAGAAATGTTTCAGCAGTCCTTAGGGGTTAACAGGCATTACACTCAGAGAGGCTCAGAAATTAAAAGATCCAGCTATTGTTGCTTTTTGATTTAACCCTGGAAGAGGCTGCTAGAGGAGGAAAACAGCTAGCTAGGCTAATTGGTTCCTCATTTTTAAAAGAAAACTTAAGAAAATTTAGTTGCAGAAACTGAAAACCAACCCAAAATACATTAAGCCTGAATTTGCTTGTTCTGTTGCGTATATTTGTTTGGAAATCAAATACTTAAAAAGACCCTGAATATTCCTTAAAGATTTATGAATATTACATAAAGACTCTGCCAAGTCTTTAACCTGTTTGCACCTTCCTAAAGAATTCACTAGTAGCTCACAAGCAGAAACTGAGGGTGCAGTTCCATGAATATTTTCTGCAGCAGCAAAGCCACTTAAGAATGCTCCTAACACCCCGCACATCATCTTCCCCTTCAGACCCCTTGTTCTGCAGTTCACCTCCATCAGAACTGGCTGCAGGGCTGAGCTGTAAGCTCCGGCAGTGACCCAAGGGGATGGGGAGGCCTAGCACTAAAATAGGCCTACTGAGTGGAGATTGATTGTGCTCCGAAGCACCAAGTTCCCTGAGTCTCTGCTAAAGACTAACCTGGAACAGAGGATTTTGTTTCCAGAATCCCTGATAGGATCAGGTCCTGCAAGGGAGTCCCACAGAGGGCTCTGTAGCAGGAGACAGAAATAATTTTTATTTTCAATATACTCTGTATATTTATCAAACAGTTGTGAGTTATGCCAATGGAGCCAGTAATTTTCCAGGCCCCTCTAAAGTTTGCCCAGGTTTTGTGAGGACAATTTTTTTTTCCTGGGAGCACTTTTCTTTAAAACCTCAGCTTTGCATATTTGCATTCCTAGCCAGAAAGGGGGGAAAAGGGATAACTACCCAACTGCACGAAGCACTTACTACAACATGTCTGTGCTGTTTCACGTAAAGACTCTTGGATAGGCCCAAACAGGGATGAATTTCTTTGCAACTCTGACCTCTGGCAATCCCCTGTAGGTCTGGGAATACGAACACTCTAGGAGAGAAAGTTCTGCAAAGCATTCACACCTCCCAGATGACAATATACCTGTCAGCAGATGGCCACTCTGACATCTTTTGAGATGAGCATTGCAGCCAACATGCTCTTTTAGTTAGAAAAATCGACACTGAACAGTTTTAACCAACCTCTTCCCGTCCGTCATTCTTCAGAACAAAACCTCTGGCAAAACTGCTGCAGACCGAGACTTTGATGGACTGGGACTAGATGCCCTTCCAGTGAAATCTAAGAACCTCAGCTTAGTTCTTTTAACTGTTAGAAGTGACTTTTTGAGCAAGTGATGCTTGGGAGACAGTACAGTAAGATAATTATTATGTTTAGGCCCCAAAAAATTAGAAATCTTAGAAAGCCTTCTAGAGCTGTGTGCATATGTTCAATAAAATCCCCAGGCCTGCAGAATGTAAGGGTTAAGCTTCTGCCCTCTTAATGTTCAAGTATTAAATCTTTCCAGAGAACCTGGAACTGCAACTGGGCAGTGCACACTTCAGGCAAACTGGCAAAGAAGTGTTGCTTTAGGCTTAGAAACTCTGTCTTTTCACTTCTGGGGCCTGGGTTTATTCCAGCTTAATCCAACTACAAATTGCTGTCTTGAAAAGCCTGCAGCTTCTTTTACACGCTTCCCTCCTCCTCATAGGGTATAATTACTCAGCAATTAACATTCTTGTTTACCAGTGGTGGTTTCTGAGTCCTGTCAGCATGGGTATGTTTACGTAAGAGATGGAGTCTTTATTAAAAGCTACATGAACTGACCCAATGCTCTTGGGAAGGATAAGACAAATTGGTGTGGAAAACTGAAAGATCTTAATGATCCAAAGGGGAGTTGGGTATTAAGACAAAGCACAAAAATAAAATAACTAATTTGGGGGTTGCATCATTTCTTTGAAAGACCTCCCACAGAGATGTTTCTCCTACCTGATGTAAATGATTGCTTCTGCAACGTTCAGTTTGTTTGGGGGCTGTTGTGTTAGAACACAATAGCTGTGGGATGATAAAGTACATCAGAGATACTTTATATAAAGAGAAATCAGACCTATCCTGCCAGAATAGTGACTCAGCCTAATATGCTAGTTCATAAGCTACACTGGTCTTGAAAATCATGGTTCAAGTCTTGGCAACAAGGACCAGGTGAACATTGTCTTCTCCACATAGAGCATCAAGTTTGTAGGGCTTTGGCCGCCTGGCACAGGCGCTCAGAGAGAGGTGCTACTGCACACTCGATAAAATGCTCTCACTGCCTTAAGCAGCAAAACCCATCTGCTGAGTTTCTGTGCGATTGGGTGCATTCAGCAGCAAGAAAGATCCTCCAGAAAGAACCACAGACTTTAATGAGATTCAGGGGTATTATGCTTTAGAGTTTGTAAGAGGACCTGAGAGTGTATGGGAGCGTTGCCGGATGGGATGGTGTGTAGAGCTCGGCTGTCTCCAACACATACCAAACAAGATTAAAAGTGGGCTGGCTGCATGAGTCATAGCTCCTGAGAGAGCAAAGGAGAATGTGATGAGGGCTCTGGTGTGAATCCGAGAAGAGCTGACTAGGCTGGGGAAGCCTGGTCATGACCTCCTGCTGTGACCTAGAGGAATGTTTGCACAGGATGGTGCAGGACCATGCATAAAGCCATTCTTTTGGTGCTTCTGGCACGCTTACAAACCTGCTTTCTTCATGGGAGTGCTGGTTCATAGATTTTCTGTTGTCTCAGATATTAAAATGTGCCCTCTGCTCACATCTCAGCATCTACTGCATGCTGACAGAGTGATTTCTGCATCAAAGAGGAAAACAGGCAGTGACATAAGGGAATTCTTGAACAATCAAGTAGAAGAGGTATGGAGGTAGTAGAGAGGTTGTGAAGTCTCCTTCTCGAGACTTTCAAGCCCTGTCTGGATGCAATTCTCAGTGATCTGCTCTCGTTTTGTCCTGCTCTGGCAGGGGGGTTGGACTCAACGGTCCTTGGAGGTCCCTTCCAACCCCTACCATTCTGTGAAGAAGGTGAAAAAGTAACATATGTTCTTTTCTGCTTCATGACTTTGTATCTGCCACATATTTAAACTCCTGATAATACACAACATGTCTTTCAAATAACAAACCAGAGGCCAATAAAACCATTTTAGGAGCGTCGCAATAAATTGTCTTCCATAACAGTTTTTATGTTTTTTCCTTTCTGCAGAATCTCAGCACCTCAGACCCCAGAACTACGTGATGACTGAGAAGAGAGGGAACAATTCCAGTAACATGCAACTGAAGGCAGTATAGACAGCACGTAAAACTAGTGCCCAATGTCTGCTGATGGTGTAATCTCACTTCTACCAACAACTGCAGAACGCCACAATTACACTTCAATACTAGAAGTTATTTTAGCTATTTTATTTAAAAATAAATACAAGCAGCACACTATGGGAATCCACGGTTACCAGCTGCTTGTTCCCATGGGTGTTTGGTGACCAGCCCAGACAGGGACAGTATGAGAACTTCATTTCATCCATTTGTGTGTCCTCCACCAGCCCCTGCCACCCACTGCTCTCTTCGTGTCCCCAGCAGTTGGTGGTAGCAAGATGCTCAGACCCATCTGCAGCCATTGGCACATCTCTGGCCCCAATCTAGTACTTTTTTTTTTTTTTTTCCTCTTTATTCCCTTCTTCCTAAAGGCATAGGAACCCCTCTTGAGTGCTGCTCTGCCCCTACTTCTGGAAAAGAAAATAACAAATTGGACTTAAGTGAATTGAACAAATCCTTTCCTTAGAAACTCAATGAAAAACTTGTAATTTCTCCAATGCACTAATTCATGCTGATTATCCTATTTTCCTTCCCTTTCTCCTCGCCTATCAGCTATGCCTAGGCCTGCCAGTGCTGGTGATTTCAACTCATCTGAGCAAACTTCTGTAAGCTGTAGAAAGGCAGCAGAAGTACAGTGACTGCCCCAACTAGTCTGCTTTAGCTGGCAGATCAAATCAGCGGGCACTAAACCTCCACTCTGATGATGATGAATGCCCTCACTGAGAACCAGTGAGTTATTTCACAATCTTCGTGTATATTATTGATGATATTTAGTTTAAATTTACAACATTCCAGAAAAAAAAGCAAACAAACCTTCACATCACTTTAACACACGTAATAAAATAAAAACACACAAAATAAGCAAGAGAAAAGTAGTATTTTAGAGCCTGCTTCAACACCCTTTGCTCACATTAGATAAGGCTCATTTGCAAGAAGAGTTTACAGGTTTAAGCAGTCAGGTTGTAAAGCCTTTTAAAAAGTTTGAATCTTTGCAAAGTTCCGGGGGGTTTACTACAAAATTGCAATTAAACTGCATTATGCTCACGCTGAGGACTTACCACGGATTGACAAATCCATGAGAATTCCTTTGTCACTTCTTATTTCTACTTGACTTAAAACACTATCAAAGCTGAGTTCTACATGATGATAAAATGTTTACCCAAAGCTTGGTTTGGGTTTTGAATCATAAGGGTACCTGGTTTCAGGCATGGAGGTATAAAGAAGGCTCTGGAGAAAATTTGCTCAAGCCATAAACTGAGATAATATAATGGGTTTACAAAACTCATGCTGCAATTTAAAGCTTAGAAGAATTTAGCTGCAAACTTTTTTCTGAAACAACAACAATAACAACAACAAAGACCTGCATTTCTAAAAGTTTGAGTGCAAGTTTGCATGGAGGGAAACATTACCAAGCCAGGGAGTAGCAAACAAAACGATCTGAAACAGGAGAAAAGAAAGCTCTGGATCTGTAGCAACATTTGGCAAGTAGAATTTGGCACTTTGGAATCATCATGCTTTTCTAGTTAAGAGTGCAAACTATACTTCTCTGTACCAGAGAAGGATGAATCTTCTGGATGCAGCTGGAGAGTGAGAATCTCTCGAACAGCCATATGGGTTTTCAAGTCTGCCTTGAAAAAAAACCACTTTTTCCTGTAGCTTAAATCATCTTGTCTCAAATATCTCCTCCTGCCCCTAGTTAATGAATCTTCCCTACTCTTACTTTTCTCTTGACTACAGGAAAAACACCAGCATGCCCGAGAGATAACAGCTCATCCCAGTTGTCACAAAGGACACTTGGCCATTCAAAGAGTGGCAGGGTCTTTCAGGCACTCCTGTTTTGAAAGGACACTCAGCTCCTACCTCACCTAATGGAGAAACGTCGTTGGTAGCACACAGCTTTCTCACCCAGACTTCATCAGCTCCTCTCCATCTTTCAGAGGGCAGCATCAGATACATCCTTGAAAACATCCCACATTCCAATTCTTAAGTACCCCAGAACTGTGGGTTTGGTTTTTGAGCTCAGGTACATTAAAGATCTTAAAGAGCTTTTTCAGCAGCGAGTGGAAGATGCAAGAGAAGGTGAAATTAGTGTATTTTTTAAGCGTGGGGTGAGGGGACTCCAAATACAAAGCTGAAAATTCAGCTGTGATTTAGTCAGTATGAAACTCTAACGGCCCAACTGAACGGTTGCACTCGATGATCTTGAAGGTGTCTTCCAACCAGAACCATTCTACTGTTCCATTGCAAATGCAGATGAGGGTACTCATCAGTGCTGTGGCGAGAGCGTGAAGCACCCCAAGAAACGAACCGGGGACCCGCTCCAATCACCCAAAGAGAAAAAAAAACCTAACAAGAATTTCATAAAAAGCCAGAATCTCAGCAGCAAAACGCCTGAGGTGTTTCACAGGCAACTGTAACACTAAAAGCACCCTTCCACAGCCTCAAGAAAAGCCGTGCGCTACAGCAACGATGAGAACTTGATGCAGTGTATTTTCCAACGCGCAAAGAGCCAAGAATAATATAACATCACCAAGCAGACTTCAAAGCCCAGTTCCTCCACTCGCTCTTTGCTCCTGTGCATCCCTCCGATGCCAAAGCACACACGGATCGGAGGGCTCTGCTCAGCAGCTGCTCAGGATGTTTGACAGATTTCCCAAACTCTTACAGCACTTGTAAAAGAAGTTTCCAATAGAGGCAGCCCTTTGAATGCAGCATTTACAAGAACCAAAGATAAAAAACAAACAAGAGGCTTGGTTATTAATTGACTGACAGGATTTGCACTTATTTCCTGGAAAAACGCATCGCTGTAATTGTGCCGAACGGCTCCCCGTGGGACTGCAGATGTTCACAGAAGTACATGGAAAGACTGATTGCTCTAGAAGGGAGACAAGTCATTTTGGGAACCATTTACAGATAACGACAGCAAAGACCTGTTAATTCTGTGCATTAATTACCCTGTGACCTATCATAAAGTGGCAAAACGGAGAGCATCCGATTTTAAGAGCTACTGCATTTTCCCTGCCAATAAATTCACACTCCATCTACAAGGGCTTTTTAAGAAGCAGGAACACTTGATTCCAGACGGTGTAAGAAGCAAATTGGCAGAATAAAGATTTACAAATAAAACTGAAGAACAAAATATTCAGGAGCGTCAGCTGAAATCCTCACAACTACCGTGCTGGGCACGCAAGGAGTAGGTTTCCTGGAGGTTTAATGATGAGCTTCTGCTCTTGCACAGTGTGGGCCATGGAGGGCTGGAGAAGGGGTGGAAGTGACCCCTGCAGAGCATGCTGCAGAGCTCCAGGCTGCTGCCAGCATTGCAGAGCGAGCTCACCGGTGGCAGCTCTGCAGACACACCAGGACACAGGGTTTAGTTTGCAGATCGTTAACAAAGGCTGAAACCCAAAGCAGATACGACTCAAGATCATAAATTCCTATCTGGTTTGTTATAATTATTATTTATAATTTATAGAGGTTTACAAGTGTGCCTGAAACTGTATAGAAAATTGACAGGACCCCTGACCTATACCCTGTGAGCACTGCTAGAGCCAGGTGGTTGTTTTGCTAGCTCCTGGAGCTGCCCACTGGTTTAGGGCTGAATTCACAACTGGTAGCAAATCTCAAAACCAGGTGACTGCCACGTAGTCTGGCTGAACAAAAGATTCACCTTCATCAGCCCTGACACCGACCCCAGACATCCCATTTCACCACCTACTCAGGTAATTGGATGGAAAGTGATTTCCATTATTCTCAAGCTGATTTTTTTTTTTTCCAGTTTAATAAAAGGTAGCATCAAAAACTTGTTCTCCCCCACAAGTGCCACGTAAATCCAGCAGCACAATCTGGCAAGGACACCAGAGATGAGTTGTGCTCCCAACAAGGCAGCATTTCCTGATACTCCATTAAAGTCCAATCAGTCCCTATGTTCCCTGACAACAAACCTGGGACAAAGACAACTCAGCGTGATGATTGTTTGGCTTGTTCTTGATTGTTTTGTCCATTTTCACAGGAGTTTATAACTTGGCCATAGTCTTGTGAGCTCTGGGTTGCACGTGAAGGATTGAATGCAGAAAGCACATTTGCTAAGCAGAAGTTCACCCAAAAAAATTTCTTTTAATATTAAAGCCACTGATAAAAAAAGTGAATTGCCAGAAATAATCGAAGCCATATGAACTGAAGGAAAAAATAGGGTGCTTGAAGGTACCCTGATGTTCTATGCTCCACAGTTTACCTATCAGCTCTGCTACTGGCTACTTTATTCATCAGTTTCCCTTGGCTGTAAAACAGAGAACATGGTGCTTATGCTATGAAACTGGTCTGCATTTAATAGGCTACTGGTTTTAAAATGCTTTAAACATGGAAGCCACATAAATGCACCGCTGAGGCGGCTTCAGTTTTACATAGACAATAACCATCAGTTTAATGTGTGACCATTTATACTGCCATCTGAGAAAAACCAAACCACTGAAGGCATCATGCCTTGGAAAATAACAAAAAGCTTACAGTGTGAATTGGTGGTGTTAAGAATAAGCATCTGGCCTCTGCCACCTTGTTAAATTACCCTTCTTTGGGGAACAAAGAGTTTTATCAGATAACAAGGCTGAGATAACAAGGGCATGAGGGTAAAATGCATGGAGATCCTTCAGCTTGCTTGGACAAATGACCATCTCTATTCTGTTTGCAGCTACTGCTTCTGAAAGACCTTTGAGGGACCTGTTCAAGTGTTAAAATATTTTCCATTGACCTCACCAGGGCAAGAGAAGAAGATCAGCTCCAGACAAGGTGCTTTTGAACTTTAGAACATCTTCAAAAACCACTGTAGCTATGATCACCCTTTCCTCTGGCAGGGACCACAAGACTGCAGCATGAGGATGTCCTCCCACCCTGCCCTTGTTCTTTCCATGCTGTCTGTAATCTCCTCCTCTTAACCTTCAAGTCCCTGAACAGCCGTAACCTTCCCCTCAGTCTAACAAATAACTCCAAGTGATCTCAGGGCTCTTCTGAGACTTGTGCTTTACAATCTTTCTTTTTCTTTAGGCACTTCAGAGTTGGTAACTCACAGCTTTCTGTTGCTTAAACACCTCACAGGTGGTCAACTTTTCTATTTTTTTTTAATCTAATCTCTTTCTGCAGTGTGTGTTTGATCAGATTCCTTCCACAATGACACATTCGTGCTTTGTGTTGAGATAAATATGATTTTACTTCAAATAGAAAATTCAATCAGATTCAAACCCGGGTATACTTGAGATATAACATGCCCTAAAATTAATTATCTACACATGTCCAGCTGGAATTGGACTTCTTTTTTTTCACGCAGTATGTTTGAGCATAATAGACACTCTAACAATTATTTATACCACAGCCTGGAATGGCTTGGGTAAAACAATGAGAATCTTTTAAAAAACATGTTTTTAAAGATAAAGCCAACTAGCTCTTCAGCTTCAAATTTAGGTTTTGCAATAAAAGGCATTCTACAAAACATTATACCATTGGAAATGCTTTAAAGAAATAAATTGAATTTAGAAAGTTCATAGTTATTTTTGTGAAGGGAAATGTGGTGGGGAGTTTGGATTGGAGATCGCACGACATCATAAGTCTTGGAATACTTGGAATTCTTGAAAGACGGTGGAATTTCCAGAGGACTAAAAGAAAGCTGATGGTGTGCCAGTTTTCTAAAAAGGGTAAGTTGGACAGCCTGGCCAAACACAGCCTGGTCGGCCTCGCTTCCTAGACAAGAAAGTACAGCGAGCGTAGCAAGCGCAGGGGTTCAACCCATGCAACTCAAAAAAAGAGCATTTATACCTAATCCAAAATCGATGGAGGCTTACAGAAAACTATTCTGGCTGAACTTCATCAAAAGCTGTTCGCTGAGAGGCCTGAAAGACATATTAAGAGGATTTAAAATGAAGTAGATGCATTTCACCGGGGAGTCAGAAATACACTTGCCTACTGATAATCACAAAGTGATTTTGGGACTACATTATGTTATTGGTGGCCAGGGAGAAACATAAAATCAGTATTGATCAAGGGTGATTGTAAGCTTGGTCACCAATAGAGAGTGATCTTCATCACTTTGTAAGCTGGCCAACAACATCAACTTGAGTAGAGTCAAGTACAACGTCCTATGGTTAACCTACAGCCTTACTGCAGGGGACATCTGCTCAACAGCAGCTGGAAGTCCTTTGGGATCACAGAGGATAAGCAGTACACCAAGAAACTCCCCAGTGCAACACCACAACCAAATACAGAATATCCAATATGGAAAGAGTGGTCACCCCTGGGTATGGTGCCAGTGCAGCTACTACCCCAACACCGTTACAGATTTGGTATCGACAAATCCTGACTTGATCTTACTCAGCTTGGTTTGGGATCAATAACTGAATATGTTGTGAGTAACGGTGTCTAGGAGCTACACTGGTTTACCTTACTAAGCAGAGGATTCTAACTTTGTCAGCACCTGAAAGAAGAGGAGAAATTGAAACAGAGAAGCATGTCAGCCTAGAGACAAGAATGCTTTCTACTCCTGTGGATTAAAGGTGCACAAATACTAAGTAGGACTCAAGGAGCAAACTTAAAACTCTCTGGCTACCAACTACAGGAATAGGTAAAGATAGATTGTGATGATTCAGCGGGAACTGTAAAATCAGGATTCTTCTAGTTCAACAGGGATTACTGCCTGTGACCCATAACTGTTCTACGAGTCCACAGGAGACCACTCTGGACTCTAATCTTGCTGATCTGTAAATCACCAGCACATATCACCTCCCCCAGACTAACAACTGGCAGAAATGCACAGTCTGACCACATCAGAGCAGCCAGGTACACAGATCATAGGCATGGAGGTTGGCACGTTTATTACCACGTAGTCTGGTTTGTGCCTCACTGTGTCTACACAGCACTGTTCTGTGCCACCTGAGCATCTCCTGTAGAAGGATCAAAGTAAACCCAGTCAGATCAGGTTGTGCTGTTCACCTCGGAGCAAAATATGTACAAAGCAGTATTACCTTCACGAGAAAATACCATTACATGATTAAAATATTCAGATTTTAATATTTCAGAGTGGTTTTATTACTAACATATGCAAAGGAAATATTGTCATGTGAAGTTTACGTGAATATCACATGCTTTTATAAACAGTGTTAGAAGTTCACATTTGTATTCATTCTTGTCTGCAGAACAAATTTTCTCTGACCTTTCTGGGCTATTTTAGATTAATTTTTAAAGAGTTCATCGTTACCTAACAGTTTTGAGCTGGCATGAAGACACGTGATGCAGAACACGGCCTTTATAAATTTTTCTGAAAGATCAAAAGGCAAGAGGAAAGCAGCCAGCATCAAACAGGCACACGCATAATAACAAATAACAGGGATAAAACTTTTGTGACCAATACTAACCCAAGGGCTTGGATGTTCAACTCCTAGTCTGAGTGCCCAGAAAGGATGGAGTGAGGACCCTAACTTGGAATTTCCTGGCTGTCGTCAATTCTGTCACAACCGTAACGTGTTTCAACATGTTTTCAGCTTTTAAATTTTTTCCCTCCTCTTTAATATAGTCTAAACTAGACATAAAATGGAAAAAATGTACTATTTCCACTGAGCACTGATGCCTTTGACATCTGCTTCCAAGTGTTATTCATCACCACGCAGTGTAACAATCTGAGACAATGTACCTTTTGGAAAAAGTGAGTCTCTGTGATTGCTTCTCATAACAAAGCCTGGCCCTGCTAATTACAGCCCATGGGCCATCACAGAAGAGCAGGACCCCAGCCCACCTACGTGTCCCAGCGAGCGGCGGCTTTCGCGTTGTTTCTTTTTAGGGTCAAACCCCCCACCTCGCAGAGGGCAAAGGGATGTCCCATGCTCCCTTTTATTTTCATGTGTAGTTTCCAATTTTTATTTCTTTTAATCTACTCCCATCCCACAATGTTTTGCTCAGGACAAAGTTTGAGTGCAGAGCAAGGAAAGCATGCAATGGAATTGCTGAAAGGACAAAGGTCCTGATGAGCTTCTATGTAACAGCCTGGGCTAAGCTGGGTGGCCTGGGGAAACTCACTTTGCTTTTCACCACCACGGTTGCAAATACCACAGAAGACAGAATGCAGATTCAACATCAGTGTGTTGGAAAGATGATCCAAATTCAATGCATGAGATTAGTCAGTGGTAATTCCACAGCAATGCCTGTAGCAGGGAATAAACTGCAAAGTGTGCTGGGATGCTAGTGGTCACAAAACTACCATGACTCAAAGGCATGGTGCAAACCATGCACCCTAGAGTGGGATTGACTTTGGCAGAGCTGTACGTGTGCCATGGAAGGTCATTATTCTGCTCTCTGTTTTGCACTGGTGAATCTTCAGCTGGGAGACTGAGGCCAGTTTTAGTCACTGTACTCCAAGATAACTCTCAAAGAGAACTCTGAGAGTGGCCAAAAGATGATCTAAGAGAAGAGATAATCCGGGTGGATCTTTAGGAAAAAAGACAAGAAGGTGCAGATGAAGGTTCCTAGTACACAAAAGACTGTCTCCTATCTGCACAGGAATAGGCTACCAGTTTAACTCACATTGAAAACAATTTTAAATGAGTGTCAAAAAAATCTCTGTGATATGGATAGTGAAACACTGAAACCAAATACCAAATAAATAACCTAAAATTTCCTTTACTAGAGGTTTTATGAGCTGGTTAGAAGAGCCTGCCAGGATTCAGAAGTCTCCCTTTCAGTTCTAGACTTCTATGGTTAAGAGTTTGGGTTCCATATCTGTGGAACAGGGTTGCCAATACATCCTCCTACACCATCGACCTCTTTACATGGAAAGTGCCAATGAAAATGCAAAAATAAAAGAACTTGAGGCCAAATCATGCTATGAACCACAAAAATCATCCAGCCCCATGCTATAAATCTAGCAGATAATACCCTTTTCTCCCAATAATTTTACTTATAAGCATCTTTTATTATCCTGAAGGTAGACTTAGAAACACAAAGGCACTTAGTTTGACTTTTTTTCTCCGCCTGTTCAGTTTTAGATAAGTTAACAATATGAATGGACACATTCTTAGCAAGTCAGGCTCTGTCTGTGGTAATATTCATAATTTTTATGCTTTGCCTAGATAAATTTGAAATAACCTGCAGCAGGAATTGGCTACTGCAGATACTGGTCCATCACAGTTCCACCAAGCACTCTAGAAGAGGAGGAGCTGTCTACAGCCAACACTGGTCTCCCTTTGAGATCTCCTCAGGGTTTCCACACAAACTGAACCATCCTCTCTGTTGAACACAGGCAATTAAGAATGATTCATATATAAAAAAAAAGCAAGATCTGACTCTGCACAATTATGTTCTCCCTTCAAGATAATACTCTCTTGTATCTGAGTCCTACACATCATTCTCAAGGGGGAAATGGCAGGAAAATTAAACAAAGGTGACAGCAGTGATGTTTGTCATTGATTTTACTCTCTGCACAGAACTGGCACTCAGTTAGTTACTTGAAGTCTCTGCTTTCACGTGTTTGACAGCAAAACCAGAGAAATGTGGGAACAAATGTGGATCTCTGTTGTCGTGTGGGGGTCACTGAAAAGAATGAAGTACCAGACAAGGATTTTCCTTTTTATTTTTGGATACAAAGTCTTCTAAACAAGTGATGGCAATTTCCACTGGCAATTTAGTAGACTGAACCTGCTGAAGTGTCCAGCAATAAAATGAATTTGGACAATTTCTGTGATTTGCTGTAAGTCAGAAAGCAAAGTCTGCGAACAGCTCGCTGCTAGGATTTCTCCTTGGTCTTGCACAGGACACTCACAGGCCTTGTGCTGCCAAGATCTTAATAGAGATCTTAGCCAAAGTCTACAGAAATCCAAAAAGTTATGCTCAATGTCACTCTTTTGAAAGAATCTGGGCTCTGACCTGGGGTGCAAATTAACTTCGGCGCACTCTTTACAAAGTGCTGACACGGAGACATTACTTAATTCTTGTGCAGCAAGGGTGACTTGTATGGATCATTTAGGGCTGTCAAAACAGACTGTTCCGTGGCTAAGGACTTGATCCTGCAGGCACTGCTGCCATGGAGCAAATTCTGGGGGAAGAAACCACAAGCCTACTGCTCATCCATTTGGGGAGCAGGTCAATTTACAATCCTCTAACACAGAAATAATGTTATTTTCCTGAAGAAAATATTTCATTGAGATACTACTACAAAAACAAAGGCAAGAGATGGTGGTGTTAACAAAATAATTCTTAGTTGCAGTTTGTAGTAAACACACTGGTCAAACAAAAGACCCACCAGCTCTGCCAGTGCTCCCTTTAGGGCTTCATTATCCCTTGCATTCATTTTGAAATGAAGCAGATTGTGCCAACCCCCCTGCCACAGGCAGGGACACCTCCAAGTCCACGTTCCTCAAAGCTCCATCCAACCTGGCCTTGAACACTTCCAGGAATGGAGCACCCACAGCTTCTCTGGGCAACCTGTTCCAGTGTCTCTCCACCCTCAGAGGGAAGATCATCTTTCTAATTCCTAACCTAAATCTCCCCTCTTCCAGTTTGAAGCCACTACCTCTCATCCTGTCACTACAACCCCTTGTAAAAGGTCCCTCCCCAGCTTTCCTGTAGCCTCCCCTTCAGATACTGGAAGGGGGTCTCTCTGGAGCTGTCTCTTGAATAAGTTACCAAATAAAGCACTAGGACCAAAACTGGCTATTGTCTGTCATCCCCACAGTCCTGAATACATGTGGCAGGTCTTCAGAGACCAAAACAGATGTCTATTTTTTTATGCAGATGATAGTAATTCTGCTAGTTTCTTCCTCGTGCCTCCAAAATGGTGCTCCATGAGCCACAAGTACATCAAAAAAAAAAAAAAAAGACAAGACTTGAGGATGTTTGTGAACTGTGATGCCACGGACTGAGTTTCTCTGCTTTTGAAAAGACCTGTGAAATTAAGAGCAGAGAAGCTACTGTCTAATTCAGCCATCTAAACCTCTTCCAGGATTTCCCAAAGTGTTGTTCATTCTTTAAATAGAGAGGTGGGGGAAAAGTAAGAAAGAAAGAAAAGGAAACAATTTCACTGTTCCTTTGCCTGCAAGCATTGTCGTGTTTCTGTCACCATCCCTTGGAGCAGACACCCCGAGATAGAAAGAGAAGAAGCCAAGCATGTCATTTCAGCTGCACCTACCCACTGCTGCTAGATACCAACAATCCCTCTGTTGAGAGAGAGACAGAAGCAGAGGTTCCGTTTGTCATGGCATTAGAGGGATAAACAAAAGGCAAAACATCCCCCAAGTGCAGCTGAACAGCTCTTTTAAACTTCTGGTGTAGCCATTTAATCTTAAAACAGCTGGGATGGAAAATCTGATCTTTCTTGGCAGGCCGGGCAACATTTCCTTCTCACTGGTGAAAAGTCTGATCCCGAGGGTTTCTAATTAGGCAATAATTAATCAGGCATACGAGCACCTCACTAAAATGACACAAAGCTTCAACATCTCTGAACATTCCTTCACTTCTCTCTTATCCAAAACACACTGTGAAAATCAAACTCCGAAGTTAAAGACAGAGAGGCTGCCAGGTGGGCTGAGGAAGGTCACAGCACCAGTCAACAGAAACATGTGAGTGTTTCTGCTCTACAGCTAATCCAGGAGGTGAAGATCTCCACACACACTATGGCTTAGGAAGATTTTGTGGTCAGAAGGAGGATATGATAAAGGCACATACAAAGATTGCTGCTCCAGGGACTAAACTTGAGTCCAGATTCAAATGGAACATCTTATTTCAAACTTCCTTTTAGCCTACGATGAAGGAAGAGCTACCTGCACAGGCTGGACCTGAATGTTTCCAGAGGTCAAAAGGGCCCAGAAGAAGATTTTCAGCTCTCGGAAGGAGCTGCAGTACATTGCACTGTGCTTGTGTCAAGAGAGAAAGCTCAAGAGCTAAATGGCAGTAATGGCTTTTCTGCAGCTGTCGGTACTTTTGGCGTTATATTTTCAGTACTTTCTCAGCACTCCAAAGACCACCACAAAGGTAGCTGTTGACCCTGCCCATATCCCAGCAGTCTGCACAAAAGCAATCTTTTAAGACTGCACTGGTAAAAAACACACCTGTCAAATCAGATCCAAAGTACAAAAGGGAACTAAGGGACAGATTGCAGCCGTCGCTTAAGATAATAACAAAACACCCCAAAAATGAAACTTCTTCCTCTGACTTAAAGGATAACTGCTGTTTGGGATGAGGAAACATGCAAAAACCCTTTTCCCTTTGCTGCCATAGTGCCTCCATTCCACTTAGAGTTGTAGCAGATGGAACTTTTCTTTTTCCTATTTTTTGAGTAACATTTTCATGTCACCTTTTACCCACAGGCAGAGAAGGAGAGTGCAGATGGGATCAAAACCTCCATGGCTGTGTTGCACAGGTCATTTCCATTACCTCTGATTTCCATTGGTGTGCAGTAAAACCAACCAGGCACGATGGGAATGGGCAGGCTGACAGCCAGAGCAGTGACCTAGGCTTTGGCTGCTTTCACAAAGTCAAGAAGGAGGCTTTGAAGGTCTCTTTTAGCAGCTGCTGTTTCTGACCATTACATGGCTTTTAGCCCCTCTCAGAAGGCTTGGTGATCTCTTCTGGTGCCCTTTGATTTGCTTATAATTTTGGTGTTTTCTTTTAGGGAGTGAGGACATGTATCCAGGAATAAACAAATGTCATTCTTGAGTCCTAAGGGGATTTGAAATCCCAGAAGGATGGATAATGATTTGGATTTCAGCCTTTGCAAGGAAATTCTGTATTGTCATTTGAATCCCAAGAGAAGCAGCTAGGAAGCCAAAGTGACAGAGATCATGCTTGTTCTGGGAACTCTCTTTTCTGCCTCCAACACAGCCTGAAAACAGACTCTTAAATTAGCTGGCATCCACCCAATGGTTTAAGAAAATGATTTAAGATTTCTCTATCTTGCTGGCAGTTTATCAGTGAAACGCTGACCATTATAGACCTTCATCTTCAAGCTTTATGTCTTTAACTACTCATTCTTAATAACCAGCTCTAGGGCTGGTGTGCTCTCGTGCCTTCATTCACAGGAACACGAAGAGAGAAGACAGCACGGCTGTCCCTGTTACAGGCTAGATGCCAGTGCAAAGGCAGTAGGAGAGACATCCCAGTGAAAGCTGTGACTGAAAAAAACCTGAAAACATGTACTGAAAAATCTTCTGGTTCATGTTCATGGGATAAGTACAGTCCAGTGAAGAGCACTGGTAAATGTCTCTGGAGGCAGAAATACCTGCTGTGAAATACTGTACCTAAAGAACAGGTACAGCATACAGCTCCCAAAACCAGCTTCCCTTCTCAGCCTCTTGGACTACCACTTTTCAAGCCAGATACAGAAACAGCAGCTGTTGGGATTGTCAGCTAAAGTGAACGAGCTTGAAGGAGAAATTTTTCCTTCATCTACAGGTGTCACAGAGCAATGTGGCCAAAACAAAGGAAATTAGGCAAGATTTCTCATAATACCTTAATAACCTGCCTCCCAGCTCAAAAAAACACTAGGATCACACCACTTCCTCACCAGCACCCCCTTTAGCAAGAAAATACATGTGGAACAGACAAGGCTTTCTGCAGACAACTTTGGAAACAATTGCTGTAGAATATTTAATGAAAATGTCTTCATCTTTAAGTCTGGTGGCATAGAAATAGCTTTGCTAATAACCATACCCCCAAACAAGCAGATGACTGATGTGCCCGCTGTCAAAAGCTGGGTTTTATGCCAAGCATTTCATTCCAACACTCACAAATGACTCTGGTGCCACTGAAACAGAACCACCTTTGTGGCAGACAGTGGCAACTACAAGCACATCGTGCAACCTTTCAAGGAAAGAAAATGTTGGCAAAGAGAACGCTGTGAAAATTGCTCTGGGAACTTTCAAGTGCATTTCAAGTACGTGTGAGTATTTTCAATTTATGTGGTTTCAACTACATAAAGCAGAAGGAAGATCTCAAGATGAAAATATCTTCTCTCCTCATCTTAAGAAACCACTCTTTCCTTAGACCAAACTGAGTAATAGTCCATTTCTACTTCATCCTCTCCTGTTCACTGTTGAGACCAACTGCTGTACATAATGCTGAGGAGGAACTAAAAGTATTTGCTAAACTTTTGCTCAACTACAGGCAGGATTTGACCCAGAGAGAAGTGGAAATAACAAAGTTGTTCCTCATTCACTGATGTGAGTGTACGTGGCGGGAGCACTGAAACAGTTGTGTGGAAACACCCCCTTGGTCCAAGTTCTGGTGTAAGTCAGTAACTGCACACTCAAGTGTGCACATAAATGAAAATATCATCTTGCTATCTGAAAATTAATCAAAGTATATAGCTACTCTATAACTGGAATCTCCAAAGAGATCTAGGAGAAAATAGTAAATTGGCTGAAAGATTCATCTTCAAAGGAAAGGAGGAGGGAGCGTCAGGATAACAAAGTGAATTATTTTGACTTTTTATTGTCAAACATACTTCTGCTTTGAGTTTGATGTAAAAAGGATTGGGTCACTTAAGAATATAGTGACATTTACTGCAAGTTTATTGCAAATCAACTTGAGATGCTCAAGAATTCCTCAATTCTCCTAGTCAGTCATTCCACCCACTGCACTTGGTGGAGTCAAATCCAGTTATCAAGAATATCTTTGGCTAATAGGTGGTGAATAATTCCCCTATTAGCTGGGGAAAAAAAACAACCAACTGCTGACAAAGCCTTTTAGAAAATATGGAAAAGAGGAATGAATACTCAAGAAGCAAAAGATCTTTCTAATGCACATTCTGCTGGAATGAGTAATGTTGAATAATTATCTCGACTTGGTCACAAAAAAAACCCCAAAACATAAACAAAAAACAAACAGCCTCCAGGAAACAAGATCCCTAGTTTTCCATATGCTATGTGTGTTGGTGCTGTACTTGGGCTACTTCTTTTACAGCTGCTAACACTTTGCAGAAGGGCTGCGAGTTCTTGCTCTGAGCTGTTGTCTTCCTGCCCTGAGCACATGAGCTCTGTGGTGATTGGGCCTGAGCATGACAGAAAACCATGTCCAACAATGTTTCCTTGGGGAGAGTGGTATCTGCTGAAGATATCAAATATAAACAATATTTAAAGCCATTGCAGTGCTTGAAAGGGTCCAGTGCAGAGCCACAAATATGATGGAGAGGAGCATCTCCCTGCTGAGGAAAGGCTGAGGGAGCTGGGGCTCTTCAGCTGGGAGAAGAGGAGACTGAGGGGTGACCTCAGGAATGTTATAAACATGTGAAGGGTGTCAGGAGGATGGAGCCAGGCTCTGCTCAGTGATGTCCAGGGACAGGACAAGGGGCAATGGGTGCAAGTTGGAACGTGGGAGGCTCTGTGTAAACGTCAGGAGATGCTTTTTCATGGGGAGGGTGATGGACACTGGGACAGGCTGCCCAGGGGGGTTCTGAGGTCTGTGAAGACATTCCAAACCCACCTGGACAACGCATTCCTGTCTGACCTGCTCTAGGTGATCCTGCTCTGGCAGGGGGGTTGGACTCTATGATCTTTTGAGGTCCCTTCCAACCCCTAATGTTCTGTGATTCTGTCCCTCTTGGAGGTTCAGTGTTACCCAGTTTCACCAAGTTGCCAAGAAACGCTATTAAAATTTGTCAGATGCAGTGAAGAAGCCCCATAGTGCCACATCTTGTGTTCATGACAGCTGTAGAGGGCAACGGGCCTCCTTCTGATCTTGCTTATGGTGACAGAAGTCCAGTAACATCAGTGGAATTCTTCCTTATTTGCACCCCTCTAAACAAGTGAAAGCAGGCTTAACTTTGCACCAAAAGATGTGCTTAAAGCTGTTCTGCCACTTTCTAGGGTAGGATCACCCCTTCTGAAGTTCTGTTGATTCCCTCAAAGAACTATTAGAACTAGAAAACGTAAGTGCCCTCATGCAGAATGGAGTGCTACCAACAGGCTTAGATCTTCCTTTTATTTTCATAAAATTAAATAGATTTGAAAGTGTTGAGTGGAACAGGTGCAGGTTACAGCAGACACTCAGAGACCTGGCCATATAAGCACCACATTCCCACACCCATTGGCAGGCTTGTTAATGACCAAGCTGTAGTCAAAGTTTTTGACAAGAGCCCACACGTAAGTTAATGGCAAGGGTGAAGGTGACAGTCATGGAATAAACAGAAAATTGTGTCTAAAAAGAGAAAAAAATTCTATGTAAATAACTTTTACCATCAGTTTGAGGTTTGACTACAGATACACTAGACTAGGAATTAAAAACTTCTGGATGAAAGGTGTGTTTTCTGTAGATAAAATCAAGAGGTTTTCAATATAAATCAAGGTATAGTTACTTATTTGCAAGAAATAACTCCTGTAGAGAAAGATGTAAGAGTAACCACGTAGCAAATTGACACAATAAACCCACAAAACTATGGGAACACTGATAGTGTGATAGTGAAAGAGACAGATTCAGCTGAAAATACTGAAAAAGTAACCATAAAGCACTCAGCATGCAATAGGAAGTGGTTAAAAAAAAATAAAATGCAACGAGATGATGAATTTTAAGAGTTTAAAACTTGGTATTAGAAGTTTCTGTATATAAATTATATATATTCTTTACAGAAGTATATCTAATATGCAGAAGTATAAATGAACTGCAAAACCACTTGGAAGTTGAATTTGAAAGGGGAAAAATATTCTTCTGAACTCCAGTTGTTGAGTTTTCTACAAATGAAATTACAGCATCTCAAAATATGTTTTATTCCTTAATAAGGAATAAAATGGTAAGAGAATAAATCCAGACACAATGCTCAGAGAAGGTCAAACCCCTCTTTTAAAGGTCGAATAATGGTATGGTCTCAGAAACACATCTATGATCCGTGCTCTAGAAATAACAATTCCAAACCTGGTAAATAAAATTGTTCCCTTTCTCACCACTTTTGCTGGTGGGATTATCAGTCCTCCCATACCCTCCACCACCAGTTCCTTCTTTGGGCTGCTATTTACTTCAATAACCCCAGCAGAGACCCACAGAGGTTTCCTGCAGGTTTTTATGAGCCAGTTGGGTGCACAACCACGTGCATCAGCAGAATTCACAGCAACACCTCCAGTGGACAGGATAACTTGTGAAAGGTGTGGGAAGAGCACAGGGGG
The DNA here is from genome assembly GCA_013399075.1 of Chloroceryle aenea. Taxonomy (NCBI): domain Eukaryota; kingdom Metazoa; phylum Chordata; class Aves; order Coraciiformes; family Cerylidae; genus Chloroceryle; species Chloroceryle aenea. The sequence goes on along the minus strand of VWZY01000382.1, from coordinate 740 downwards.
GGTCACACTTACACACCTGCATATGTTCTTAACCAGAAAACAGGGATCTACAGCAGAAGAATACGAAGCTCAGGGTAATTCTAAACTTTGTCTAGGTCACTCATACCTACGAGGCATCTACAGCAGCAACAGAGCAGCAGAAAATCCATGAGATGAAACATCAGTTCCAAGGCCTTTCAGTAAGCATGTTTTTCTGGAATATCCCCTTAGAAATGTTTTCTTTAAGTTTGTTAAAACAAGTGAGGCCTGCCCACCCTCTTATGTCTTGTTTGATTGGTTTCTTTCCAAGTATGACATGATCCCAAGTCCATATGGTTTAAATTAGGGTGAGGCACTTCGCAATGCTGTGACAAAAAAAGAGTAAGTCATAACAAAGCCAACCAACTGCATTAACATGTTTAGCAAGACCACAGCTATGATTGCTTAATTCTACAGACCAGAGCCATGTGAAACACAGCCATGGATCAGATGCAGCCATGGCTAATGCAGGTTTTTCCTCCCTTATCTCAGCATCATCCAGGAGCTCTGGAGATCACCTCATCCAACCCCCCTGCTCCACCCAGCAGGGTCACCAGGATCGCAGTGTCCAGGTGGGGTTGGAGTCTCTCCAGAGCAGGAGACTCCACAGCCTCTTTGGGCAGCCTGGGACAGGCTCTGACACCCTCACACCGAAGAACTTTCTCCTCTTGTTCAGACGGAACCTCCTGGGGTCCAGTGTCTGCCCGCTGTCCCTTGTCCTG
>VWZY01000381.1:236133-249003 GCA_013399075.1 Chloroceryle aenea | reverse complement strand
TGTTCCTCCCCAGGTGTAGGACTCCACACTTATCCTGTTGAAGTAGCCAGGAATAGCTATAAAAGGTCTATCTCAGGTACTGGAAGTATGTGCAAAAGCAGCACATACTTGTGTCTAGCATACAGGATTATGCAAGCAATGTTTTGGGTTTTGTTCGGGTTTTTCTTTTTGGTGGGTTGTGGTTTGGTTGTGTTTTTGTTTTGGTTGGTTGGTTTTGTTTAGGGTTTTTTTGTGTGTGAGTGTTTTGTTTGGTTGGTTTTTTGGTTGTGTTTTGTTTTGGGGTTGTGGGGTTTTTTTGTTTGGTTGTTTTCTGGGGTTTTTTTTGGTTGGTTGGTTGGGTTTTGTCTGGTTTTTGGTTTTTGTCATATGCATTAAGCAGCTGCACATGAATTGGTCTATACAACTTGACTGATTTGTACTGGTAATTGCCCTTTGAATGTATTTATATGGGACATATGCTAAATCTTTCACTAGCCCAAAGTTATAATCTTTATAAGTAAACCAGTTACTAAATGGTACACAGACAAGAGTCATTAAAAATTCTGATATACCTGCTCTAGAAGCCGGCATTGCTCTACAGCGCCACTCTGATGCTGCTTTTTAAATAAGATGGGTCATCTCTAAACGACAAAATGCTACACACTAAAAAAAAAATTAAAAAAAGGTGGGGGGGTAAGGAAAAATTGCATACCACCTGCTGATGTGTGAATTGGATAGCAATGCAGGAAATGACATGTGTTAAATGACTCTGATGATAGAAGGAAGATAAGTTAGAAAGGGAATGATTTATTTTAAAACACTGAATTAGAACGTAGCATGTGTTTAATTTGAAATACAAAAGCTGAATTCAGTATAATATTGGCCACTGATATTAAAATTTTGAACAAATGCAGTGGCTCTAAAATTTAGAAATGAAGTAATACTCAGACCATACTCCATTAATGTATGCAAGGATTAAAGAACATACTTTATCAAATTTGAATCACAAGTCTGAAAGCCTTTTGGCCTTAAAGATATAGCTGATATAGCTACAAAATTTGGTAAATTTGGAACAAAGCACATCCTAGTCATATTTCTGAGCTGTTTGCAGACAGAGATGGCAGGATCACCAAAAAATGATGAAGTAAAGACTGAAGTGTGTATTTACTATGTATTTTCTGTACTGCTAAAGATGAAGGATAATGTAGTTTGGTTACATGAAGAAAGCACATAGTTTGAAGTCCCTTAATAAGCAGGAAAAATGTTATATATCATTTAGGTCTAAGCAATTCATACAACATCTATTGATCTGCTATTTAAATACTCTATCCAGTTCAGAGGCCCAAATTTTTAAGTGATGCTGATAAATCACAGAAGATGCTGAAAAGAAAGATGAGGTGATTATAGTTTTCCCTCTCTATGAGGGAAATTCTCTATTCTGTGTAGTTATTTCATCTAAGAGGTAAAATCATAACAAGTATCATCAGTTGGAAACTGAAACATAATAAATTCAAATGAGAAATCAAACAGAAGGTGAACGGTACTGCTGATTAACCTCGAACAAACCCAGGGGAGTGGGGAGGTTTTCCAGCTCTCAATAGACTGAGGTCAGGACTAGGTGCCTTTTTGGAAGGTCACACACAAGATTTTAAGCTCAATACTGGATCAGCTAATAAAATTTAATAACCTGGGGTATATACGAGGTCTCATGAATGCCTCTGACTTAATGTCCACACTTATTAATCTTGGAGGGGTGAAGTAAGTTGAAACTCTGTATTGGTCTGTATAAGACAGAGGACAAAAGCCAAGAGCTCAACTGTAAGTGAAAGGCTGCTTGTTCATGTTCTGCTGAAGGGAGATGCAGGGGGGTTGGGAATACCAGCCCAATAGTAGTGCTGTACCAAGCTGACACTGCAAGGACAAGAAGCAGCTGGCATTTTGAGATGCGATCCGAATCATAGAATCAGACAATGATAGTGGTTGCAAGGGACCTCTGGAGATCAAGTCTAACCCTCCTGAAAGTGCTGGAACATATCCAGGTGGGTGTTGAAAGTCTCCAGAGAAGGAAACTCCACAACCTTTCTGGACAGCCTATTCCAGTGCTCTATTACTCTCACAGTAAAGAAGTTTCTCCTCATGTTGAGGTGGAACTTCCTGCCTTCCACAATGTGACCATCACCTCCCATCCTATTACAGGGCACCACTGAAAAGACACTGGCACCTTCTACTTGACACCCACCCTTCAGATAATTCTAAACATTAATAAGATCCCCTCTCGGTCTTCTCCAGGCTAAGCAACCCCAGGGCTCTCAGCCTTTCCTCATGAGAGAGATGTTCCAGTCCCTTCATCATCTTTATAGCTCTGCATTGGACTTTCTCTAGTATTTCCCTGTCCTTCTTAAACCTGGGAGACCAGAACTGGACACAATAGCCTAAATGTGGTCTCACTAGGGCAGAGCAGAGGGAGAGGAGAACCTCCCTTCACCTGCTGGCCACACTCTTGTTTGTACACCCCATGATACCATTGGCCTTCTTGGCCACAAGGTCACATTGCTGTTCAGTGGATAACTCACTGTCCACCAGGACTCCAAGGTCCTTTTCCATGGAGCTGCTTTCCAGTAGACCTCTACTACTAACCTGTACTGGTGCATGGTGGTGTTCCTCCCTAGGTGTAGGACTCTACATTTGTCCTTGTTGAACTTCTTTGGGTTCCCCTTTGCACAGCTCTCCAGTCTGTCCCGATCTCACTGGATGGCAGCACGGTCTTCTGGTGTATCAGCCCCTCCTCCCAGTTTTGTATCATCATCAGACTTGCTGAGGATACACGCTATTCCTTCATCCAGGTCATTGGTAAAGATGCTGAATAAGACTGGACCCCCTACTGACCCCTAGGGAACAATGTTAGATACAGTCTGCCAACTGGACTGTGCCCCTAATTATGACCCTCTGAGATCTATTTTTCAGCCATTTCTCAATCTGTCTCACCATTCACTCTTCTAACCCACACTTTCTGAGCTTATGTATAACGATGTTATGAGAGACGGTGTCAACAGCCTTGCTTAAATCAAGGTAGAAAACATCCACTGCTCTCCCTGCATCTACCCATTTGGTCACACGGTCATAGAAGGCTATCAGATTAGTCAGATGTGACTTCCCTTTAGTAAATCCATGCTGGCTACTCTTCATAACCTTCTTTTCTTTTGTGTGCTTAGAGATGATCTCCAGAATGACCTGCTTCAACACCTTTCCAGGGATGGAGGTGAGGCGGACTAGCCTGTAATTACCAAATCTTGCCCTTTTGCAAGACTGGAGTGATGTTGGCTTTCCACCAGTCTCCAGAAACCTATCCCATTCTCTTTCATTTCTTTCAAAAAATTGAGAGCTTTAGAGCAGCACTAGCAGTCAGCTCCATCAGTACTTGAGGGTGCATCTCATCAGGACCCATGGATCTGTGTGTGTCCAGATTACCCAAGTGATTTCTAACCCAATCCTCATTGACTAGTGGAGAGACTTCCTCCCTCCAGTCTTTCACTCTTACTTCCAGGGTCTGGGATTCCTGAGGACTGATCTTAGCAGTGAAGACTGAAGTAAAGACGACATTTTGGAGTTCCACCTTCTCTGCATCCTCTGTCAAACCGACTCCCACCTCATTCAGCAGTGGGCCCACAATTTTCCTATTCTTCCTTTTACCACTGATGTATTTAAAGAAGCCCTTCTTGTTCTGTTTTACTTCCTTTTCCAGAGTTAATTCCAAGAGGGTCTTCCCTTTTACATTCCTACATACTCTGAAAACATTCCTATAATTCTCCCAGGAGACCAGCTTTTTCCACATACTGTGAACTTCTTTCTTCCACAGGAATTTTCCATCAACTCTTTGCTCATCCATGCTGTTCTCCTGCCTCCTCTGCTTGTTTGGGGTTGGTTTTTTGCCTTTTTTTTTTTTTTTTTTCCCCAGAGGAATGCACCTGTCNTCCACAGAGGAATGCACCTGTCTTGAGTTTGGAGGAAGTGATATTTGAATGTCAACCAGCTCTCTTGGGCCCTCCTACCTTCTAGAGTCTTAGCCCAAGGGATTCCTCCAGAAGCATTTTTCTTAGTGGCTGTCCCTCAGGGTTGCTCTTGCTCTCCTCTGACTGCAGCTCTCAGCATGCTGAGAGCTACTCATGCATAGTCAGAGTTGTGGAAAACTCAAAAACAAGTAACTGCCAGTAACACGTTATTTCCAGTGGTTGTCCTAGCTGTGATTTTTTTTACATTGCTCTGCCTTCTCTCTTGTACATTGCTAATCTCTGATCATGCTTCTTTATCCCCTCATATTCATTGGAGTCCAAGTCAGCTTTAATGTAGAGACCATCCTGCACTGCTAATTGATGTGCATTTTTGTTTGGTTGGTGTGGTTTGTTTTTTGTTTAGTTGGGTTTTTTGTGGGTTTGTTTTTTTCTTTTTTATTAAGTGTATGGAAAGACTAAGTCAAGTTGCTGTTATTCCTGCACTGGCTAGTTATGCTTCATGTGTGACATTCCTCTACAGTTCTGATTATGCCACATCCTACTTCATTCCTCAGACTGTGTGCAGAGACAGATTTGCAACAGTCTCTTTTTCCTAGGCCTTATTTTATTCAGACAAGCAAATCTGCCCATCTCTTTAGATAGATAGTAAGTACTGACATATCTAGAGCAGTAGTAATGGAGCTTTTTACTGCTGTCAGCAGCTAGTATCATCTAACCCTGTTGTGCTGTGCACCCATCAATAACAAAATGAGGAAACCACAGAAATAAAACTGCTCCTAGTAACTCTCGTTTGCTACTGTATATAAATATGCATGGATTTTCTATTTAGATATGCTCACTCTCCAATATTCTGGTAGTTTCTACAGCCCATCAGGGGAAGAACACTTTGAATTTTTTAAGTAAAATGATTTTTTTAGTTCTAGCACATGAAATGATCCAAAGTGAAAATTATATCTTGACAAATTAATGTGTACATAAATATATTTTTGCAGGGTGTTTTAAAACTCAAATCATATGTTTTGAGGTATTTGTCCAAAAAAGTTTGGAAACGAACAGGAATCTTTGGCTGGGTTCCAGTTCTTCTGGCATAGTGGTAAGGAAGGTAGTCTCCATCCCATTGAGCTCAGTCATTTGATGTTTTACCAACAAAACAGAAGGAAATATGATCAAAGAAACTGTGAAATTCTATTTCTATAGCTACTAGGAGCAAGTCTGGGATGGGTAGGAGAGGGTATGATTTCTGGTTTTATTTTTTTCTTCTTGAGAGCTTGTATATGAGAGGAAAAAATGGATTAACACAGAGAGAATGGTCTACTGAGAAATGCAGAGTCTTCTCTTGTTGCACTCTTGGCATGAGAAAGTGTAAAAGCTGCTTAATAAACATATGGAAATTGAAACAATAAGGAATTGAAACACAATTGAGGAGCAGGTACACCAGAACAGTAACAATTACAGTGCTGTTCCAGGAGATGGAAAAGCAAAATGTAATTTTGATAATAACACAAAATTATTGAATGGGGCAGGGGGGGGGAGTAAAGAAAATATGAGAAGTTTGTGAATCATTCAGAGCTTAATGTCAGTCCACTGGTTGTACTGATGTTTTAAAAATATTATATGTGGAGGCTTTTATTGAAAAGGTGAAGTTGTTGCTTCTTAAAAAATGTCCATGTTTCCTTTTATTAGTTGCAGAATACTCAGGGTCTTGCATCACAATACTCAGCTCAGGAGGGAGCCTGTACATCTTGATTTTTTTAATATTTTTTTAGTACTGTAATGATCCAGTCTGAGATATTTCATGTTTAGCAATTCTGATTTAATTTACAACTTGTCTAGAATATAATTATTTTCTCATTATACTTTAGATGTTGTGATAAAAAGCTTTTTTTTTTAATTATTTTTAGAAAGAGGAAAGGCTCATAACATTTACTTCTAGAAAACTGATTTTTCTGCTAAAAGAGAGTAGGTGATGATGTTTACTGAGTTGTTTTTTCTTTTTTATTTCTCCTGATGTCAAACTGATTCCAAGCTGAAGATAGGTAGGGATTAATGGATTTCTTTATTATAAATTTTAATTCCAAATGCTCACACAACAGAGTTCTGTTAGTTTGTACTGATGACTGAAAGATTTATAAATTGGCTAGTAAATACTATCAGAAGACCCACAAAACTGTTCATCATAAGTGTCAATGCCTTCACTGACAGACATTGTGTAGGATTGGGATATTTGTTATAAACATACTATATAAGCAAACACAGATAATGAAGACTTACGTGGCATCAGTTTTGCACCACATTTCTACTGCAAGCAGTCGTTACATTTCTGTACCTCTACTAGTGCATATGTTGTGTGGAGTTTTTTGTTTGTTGTTTTGTTGTGGTTTTGTTGTTTTGTTTTTTTTTTCTAATACTAGCCAGCAGTATCCCTGAGTGACACGTTCAGCCTTACAGACTTTCCATATCATCTAGGAAACGTGGAAGACCAAGTGTAACTCCTGTGAATTGGCAGCTCTCACCTATCTCCATGTCCGACAGTTCCTGTGTTAGGACTCTAAAAACTCCTTTGCTCTACTATGCAACTTCTCTCTTTAATCACCGTTAATTTAATATATTCAGTTGTTGTCATTTTTTTCCCCATTTGTAAATCTCATTAGATCTGTGATAGTATTATCAGGGCCACAAGCCTTGTCCTTTTAAAATGGCTGTGCCAGTTCAAAGCAGATGCTGTATGTGTCTCCGATTCCTGGGAGAAGCATTCATCCTGTTGTTGACTAGCCCACTTATCTGCTAATCAGGAGGCATCAGACAAAATACTAGAACTCCCCCACTGGTTTCTCAGGAGTCAAAGGTACAACTACAGGCTTCTTATCTTATGAAAGCCTGCATTTGGTCTGGCATACCATGTCTCAGTATGGCTGAGAAATCTTCTTCAGAGGAGGTAAAGAAGAGAGAGTTTTCCTGAGACAGATCCTTCTGAAGAATTCCTCTTCTGGGGCAAAATTCCTCTCTTCACACTCTGATCCTATTGTTATGTCTCCATCCCAAATCATTCCTGAGGACTCATGCACATTGCAGGGCTCTAGGAACTGTTGCTCTAGCTCCTCCTCTGAAGCAGTAACCGTGCTGGCACAAACTACTGAGATAGCATAGACTTTTACAGAGTTAATTCATCACTACAGTCACATTCCACATGTTAGCATCCAGAAATGAGAAATCACAATACTGACAGATGTGTTCCCTGCTCAAAAACCTGGTTTCATGCCACTCTTCTGGTGTACTCTTGCCTCTGATACCAGAGTTGTGACTATTTGACTAGCAGATTTATGTGCTGACCCAGGAATAGATGGTGCTTCCCCAGACTTGTACATCCTCTCTATCCTCTTTTTCTGTTGCAGCTGTATTGAGGATGCTCGCAGGCACCAAGAGCAGCGAATTCTTTGTTGCACTTATGGGTGAACTGGTTTTGACAGCCATCACTGACAAAAAAAAAAAAAAAAACCTGCTATAATGTAGCATTATTTTTTTCTTATTTAAAATGGTGTCGTTTCTGTATTTACTGATAGAATTGCAGGATGCAGGACAAGAGGCAATGGTGTCACTCACCAGGTGCTTGTTCATCTCAGTACCTCTAATACAGCAACATTCCCCAGCCTGCAAGGTATTAGGAGACTGTGAAGCCTCTAAAGCTGATCCTGGCTTTGGTGAAGAGGTGCTGCTGTGACTGTGTGGACAGCTTCATACCTTTCTGATTACCTATAGTAGAATAAGTGCATGGATATTACTCAAGAGTTAGGGCACAATCATTTGTAATAATTTATAATTTCTGCAAGAGGTGTTCACTGCATACATGTAGCTTCGGGTCTTTGGAACATAAAATTCTGCAACTGAAAACAGAAGTAAGTTGACAGAAGCATTGGTGATGTATTTCACCCATTGTACTCTAAAAACAATTGTGGAAAAAAACAACCAAGAAAAACCTTGGGGCATGGCCAGACAAATGCCTCTGTGTTCCAGTGTGAGACTTACACATGTATATTTAAATAATAGCTTGATAAAAGAGTAGCTTGTCATTTGAAAGCTTTTTTTTAAGTAGGAAAAAGAGCATGCCAGTCTGGGGACATGAGTCTTTTATAGCAATAAATATCTTGAGTTCCTTGAGGCACAAGTTTCCCATGTTTTGGGGCACTGAAGAATTTTTAATTATATCCCTGTACTGGGTGTNCCACCACAGCCGAGTTGAACTGAGGGGCCAGTGGTGCCTCTGGGGAAACGTATTTAGAGCAAAAGCCTCTGGGATGGTGAGGTGTGAGGAGCAGCCCTGCGGCACCGGGGGTGGGGAACACGTGGGGAGGAAGGTGTTTTAGTTTTGTTTCTTACCATTCAACTTTTTTTTAATTAATGTTAACTTAATTTTCCCCACGTTGAGTCCATTCTGCCTGCAATGGTATTTGGTAAGTGATCTCTCTGTTTTTACCTCAAACCATGAGCTTTTCCATCTCATTTTTTCCACCTGTCTTATTGAGGTGGGGAATGAGAGGGTGGCTGGGTGAACAGCTGGCAGACAGCCAAAGTCAACCATCCACAGCTATTTTGACACAGGGCTCTGAAACATTCTGACTTTGCATCAAAATATGTCCGTGGTTTCTAATGATTGTACGACAAGTGTTTTGAGTTTTACAACTTCATTCAAAGCAACACAAGAGGCGAACTAGTACTACTGGAAAATCCTTATGCTGCTCAACTGTTTTGGGGTGAGGGATCGCAAAGGGAACCACCCTGGCCAGTGTATCTGCAGTTAGCATAGGGGAATGGGTCTGTCACATTGGTTGCAATCCTTGGGCAAAATTGCTATGCTTGGATCTAGGTCTGCTCTGCAAGAGATCAAACCAGACTGTCTGGAAATAGCACTGTCAGACAAGGGTTTAACAACAGAGCTAGCTTTTGTCTGGCATACTACAAATGGAGTCAGGAACGCCCAGAGTTAAAAACAAAAACTATTGCATCTGAAGAGCCACATTTATGTGCACTAACAGCATCTCTTCATTGTGAATTGGTGCTGAGGGAGGCTTGCAAGACACATTAATGGTTTCCTCCAGCGTTCTTCCCCTTCTTTGTCCAACTGAGTTCATTGGTCACTCTTTAGTACAATACCCAGCTGCTGAAGCTGAGAGGCGACTTCAGTCACAAGGATGAAATTCACCCTTGTGCAACATCCAAGAGGAATTTGAGTCCTCTTTTCACTTAGCTGAACTTAACCCTGGAGGAATAATAACTTCACAGATAATACCAGACTTCTCTGATTTATTTATTTTTATTTTTATTTTTTCAGACTATACAATTGTTACAGGGAAGAAAAGTAGTTAGATGCTGAAGGATGAAAATAGTAAGATATGGGCACAGATGACTGTTATATTAAAAAGTAGTTAATAGTTTTGCTATGCACATGAGATACAACTTCCTGATGACTCAATAACGTAATGCAATATTTAATACATATTTTGAAGAGTACTACAATGTTGTTTGTCACTTTTAGGCTTCTAATATCTCCCTAGGGATAGGGCAGCTAGTTAGATGAGCAGGTTTTTGTAAACTAAGCCCCAATTTCACATCAATATTAGAGCTCCTGTGTTGCAGATACTACACATGTATTTCAATCCATGTACAAATGCTTCCTGTTGATTTGCATGGAAAAAAAAAATGTAAGCATTAGATTGTAGAAATACTTTACCATTCATGCAGGCATCTCAAAATTCTTAATTTATGTATTCTTGATAAACTTGATTATAATTTTCAATGTAGGACTTTGAATCATATAAACAAGCTGATTTATTAAGTACATATTTACATATTCTAGTGAGACGAATGTCAGTGGGCAAAAATTATCACCTACATTTGAATATGTTACTGTTTTAAAATAGTTTTCAAAAAAGAAATGGCTTAGTAAGAAACATGGTGTTAGGAGTTTATAGATGCTAGAATACCTTTTATTTTGGTAATGCTATCCTTTTCCTGTTCCCCTATTAAAAATGGTGGAATTAGATTACTTATGTCCCTCAAAGGATACTTAAACTAATCAGGAAATATCTGAAAGATCTTCTCTCCTTCCAAAAGGACCTGATAGGGTTGTCTCATCTGCCATGTGTTATTTGCAATAACAAAAAAGCTTCTAGGACTACTTAGTGTGAAAGGATAATGGAATCATATATATTAATGGTCAAAGCTGATGACCCCTAAAACAAATTCTGAATATGTCCTTTGGGACACATTTCCTACACAGACTTTTTTTTTTTTTTTTTAAATGTATGAGGAAAGTGTACCAGACAATACCACTTCCAATGTTAAGGGGCTCATGCAGTTGTCAGGTAGTGAGAGACCTATAACATCCACAGCTTGTGCCAGTTTCATTAAAGGCAGGTGATTTCATTTCAGCTAGATAACCAGACCTGATCTCCTTGTGTATTATAAATCACTGTATTCCACTTGGTTACAGCAACATGAGTTTTAATAGGTTTCTTTAACTGAAACAAATGGCTAAGCCATACCCAGTCCAATTTACTAGTGAATGCACCACTCCTTACAGTTTCTAATGGCTAACTTAAGAAAAAGGGAGATGAATTCTTAACTTGAATTTGCCCTGTTTCAGCTTCTAGCATTTAGTTCTTGTTATCATTTTCTTTGTGGTATTAAAGAACCTATTTGTAATAAGTATTCTCTCAGTTATGGTCACTTTTCAATCTTCTTTTGCATAAACTTAACAGATCGAACTCTTGGAATACTGGAGGCCTAAGACCCTCTTTCCATCCCTCAAAACATTTCACTGGTTGTTTTGTAGTTCTTAATGAGTTAGGGTTTCTTAACAATTGATTCCTCCTCTTTAAGAGGAGAAAAAATAAAATATTTATTTCTTTAAAACCTTAAACCCTGCTGCTTCTCTAGGATAGTGCTGACCGCTAATGCCAAGCTGTAGATCTGGCACCCAGTTTCACCTAGGCCCCTTACAGTGTCCTCAAGAAGGCCTTTCAAGATCTGCTCAGTGTATATACCTTCAGGTTATTTAGTTTTCAGGAGCTAATATATCTTCAATGATCAATGAGAGGAGGTGGAAAGATTGAGGATCAGAGAGTGTGAAAGACAGATTGGTGGAGCCACACTCTGAGGCAAAGGCAGCAGGAAGAGGCTCTACAAGAAGTTGAGGACTCCCTCCTCTCCTGTCACCAGGCAGAAGGAGGGGATATAAGGGACAAGGGGTAATGGAGAGAGGCAAGCAAAAACCTTCTTGACCCCCCTCACCTTCCCAGTTGCCATTGTACAATGTAGGTATGGGACTTTGGAACTTGATGGCTAGCTAAATGAAGATGGAAACAAGGATCCATCTGGTGAGTCACCCACAGCTTGTCAATCACTCCCGTGTCTTATGACTTACTCAATTAAGAAGGAAAGGAATTGTAGTGGGCAGCTCTCTTCTGAGGGGAACGGAGGGGCCCATTTGTTGACCAGACCCATCCCACAGGAAGGTCTGCTGCCTCCCTGGAGTTCGGGTTAGAGATATTAAAAGGAAGGTCACTGCTTTGGTGCAGCGCTCTGATTATTACCCTTCATTAGTTATCTAGGCAGGTAATGATGAAGTTATAGAGAGAAGTCTAAAGGCAGTCAAAAAGGACTTCAAAGCACTGCGGGGACTAGTTGAAGGCTTGGGTCCTCGGGTGGTGTTTTCATCAATCCCTCAAGTGGTAGGAAAAAATACTGAAAGAGGGTGGAAAACACACCTGATTAACACGTGGCTCAGAGACTGGTGCCACTGTTGGAATTTTGGGTTCTTTGATCATGGGGAAGTTTATATGGCACCTGGTCTGCTGGTGACAGGTGGGATGCACCTGTCCCAGAGGGGGAACAGGATTTTGGAGCAGAAGTTAATAGGGCTTATTGACAGGGCTTTAAACTGGATTTGAAGCGGGAAGGGCTGGTAGCTGGGTTTGCACCTGTGGGTCAGTGCTCTAGTAGAACTTCTATGAAATGCCTATACACTAATGCACGCAGTTTGGGGAACAAACAGGATGAACTGAGATTCAGTTCATCAGAGCTATGTGAGTTATCTCAGGAGCCCAATCTCATTNCACAATCTCATTGCAATTACTGAGACATGGAGAGATAGGTCACATGACTGGAAGATTGCATGGATGGTTATGTCCTTATTAGGAAAGATAGACTGGCAAGGTGAGGTGGCGGAGTTGCTCTTTATGTAAGAGAGCAACTGGAATGTATTGAGCTCTCCCTAGGGGGCAATGAAGAGGGAGTTGAAAGCTTGTGGGTAAGGATTAATGGGGATATCAGTATGGGAGACATTGTTGTGGGTGTTTACTACAGGCCACAGGATCAGGAAGCTGACATTGCCTTCTACAAGCAGCTGTAAGTAGCCTCACAATCAGAGGCTGTAGTTGTCGTGGTGGACTTCAATTACCCTGACATTTGCTGTGAAAGCTACACAGCCAGGCATGTGCAGTCCAGTAGGTTAGTCCAGTGCATTGACAATAACTTTGGTGGATGAAAAGCTGGATATGAGCCACCAATGTGCAATCACAGCCCAGAGGGCAAATCACATCCTTTGCTGCATCAAAAGAACTGTGTCCAGCAGATCAAGAGAGGGGATTTGGCCCTGGTGAGGCCTCGCCTCTAGTATTGCATCCAGTTCTGGAGCCCCCAGCACAAGAAGGATGTAGACATACTGGAGTATGTCCAGAGAAGGGCCACCAAGATGATCAGGGGAATGGAGCATCTCTCATGTGAAGACAGGCTGAGGGAGTTGGGGCTGTTCAGCCTGGAGAAGAGAAGGCTCTGGGGGCACCTTCCAGTACCTGAAGGTGGCAGACATGAAAACAAGGGAAGG
>VWZY01000381.1:197911-226563 GCA_013399075.1 Chloroceryle aenea | reverse complement strand
CCCTCACAGTGAAGAAGCATTTCCTCATGTTAAGGTTGAACTCCCTGTTTTCCAGCTTATGGCTATTGCGCATAGTCCTGACACTAGACACCCCTGAGAGGAGCCTGGACCTGNCTGTAAGCAAACACATATTTCCCCCTACAACACAGGATCACCTAGTCCAGGCGGCTTTTGAAAGTGTCCAGAGACGGAGATTCCACCATCTCTCTGGGCAGCCTGTTCCAGGGCTCTGTTACCCTCACAGTGAAGAAGCATTTCCTCATGTTAAGGTTGAACTCCCTGTTTTCCAGCTTATGGCTATTGCGCATAGTCCTGACACTAGACACCCCTGAGAGGAGCCTGGACCTGTCTTCCTGACACCCATCCTTCAGATATTTATAAGCATTGGTAAGATGCCCCCTCAGCCTCCTCTTCTCTAAGCTAAACAGACCCNCCAATCCATCTCACTGCCGAGTTAGCCAATCAGTACTTCCTAAGCTTGGGTGTAAGGATGTCATAGGAGACAGTGAGAAAAGCTTTGCTGAAGTTGAGGTAGACCACATCCACTGCTTTTCCATCATATATTCATCTAGTGAGGCCATCATAAAAAGCAATCACTTTGACCAGGCATGACTTTGACTTGTTGAATCCACGCTGACTGCTTGTGATAAGCCTTGTTTCTTCAACATGCTTTGAGATGATGCCAAGAATAACATTTTTCCAGGGATGGAGGTGAGGCTGGCTAGCCTGTAGTTACCTGGGTCTTCCTTTTTGCCTTTTTTGAAGATTGAAGTGACATTGGCTTTCCTTCAGTCCTCAGGCAGCATTCCTGTTCTCCAGGACTTTTGGAAGATTATGGAGAGTGGCCTAGTAATGACTTCTGACAGCTATCTCAGCACTTGCAGATGCATACCATCAGGGCCTATGGATTTGTGGATGTTCAGTTTGATTAACTAATCTCTAACACACTCCTCTTCAACTGAGGCAAAGCCTTCTTTTCTTCTGACTTCCTCTGCAGTCTTCAAGGTTTGGGACTCCTGAGGGCTGGTTTTAGTGTTAAAGACCAAGGCAAAGGTGACAGTCAGTAGCTCTGCCTTATCTGTATCCTTGGATAAGCAGATCTGAGATATACGGAGATGCAGGCATATTCATGTTGGAGGAAATACCCTTCTCTATTGACTTCATTGGTTCAGGCTCATGCCTTACAAAAGGAAAACACTGCCTCAAAGGTGAGTTACAGTTAGGTCTGTAAGACTAAGTTTTGGAGCTGCTAGTACCTCCTTTTCTAGTGAATCACTAGCTAAAAATAAGTTTGTGTTTTCTGTGGTTTTGGATGTTTCTTCTCTAGCTCTTCACCTAATAATTTCTGAGTTATAATTTGTATGTGATTATTATCATCTAGTTATGTGATCTAATTGTCTTGTAAAGAGGAAGAAATGGCTTTAATTCAGAAGTATTTCAGTTAACAAAATGTGTTTTGGAAGGTGCTGAATCCTTATCTGCATAAATATTTCATATCCTGTTATTAGAATAACATACTGCTATTAAACAATGAAATCAAATGTTTATGATAGTTTTTTGTAAATCAATGGCAAGAAAAATGGAAGTACAACAAATGCTCTGGTAACTTAAGCCAAAGCTTCTAAAACTGTCACACATATAGTTGCATTGAAATGGGTGTATTGTAGATATGCAGTTTAGTTGTGGTGCAGCTAATGAAATGCAAGCACAGATTTTTGCATACATCCTTGTTCAGACTTTAATATATTATTGTGCTTAAGGCAAGGTCTTGAAATATGTGGAGAGAGATGTTATTGCCTGTTTGTCTCAAATGTAGGAAAGCATTATACAGCTATAAAATGCTAAGAATATTTTGATACAGAGGTGATAAAAGCCGTTCAATTATCTATTATTTTAAACGATAAATTATTGTATGTCACTCTTCCAAAATAAGTAATAACCATTCATAAAAATGCGATATGTCATTATTATTGCTTTTTTTCATCCTTTTTGCAATCAACATACTATTTGTTATTAGCTCTCTAAATTCTTTTTTTTAAGCATATAAAGAGGCCCAACTTCAACGAATGTGTGTTGAAAATGTTCACTTATCCACCTGGGCTAAATTGACCTTTATACACCATATGTAGTCTTTTTAGAGGCTGAACTTATCTTTATATTACTTCAGGTTTTCGATTCATCTTGCTTCTGCGTGCTTTGCAGCATCAAGAGCAGCTTAGTATTAAACAGACCTTGCATGTCCACACACATCCTCCCCACCCCCCCCAAAAAAAACCCAAACCACCATCATTTAAAATGCAGCTCTTCTATGCTGTATGAAACCTTGTAATACCTGTGTTACATAACCAATCTGATATTTTACATTTCTGGGAAATAACACCATTGTAATTTTCCACTACCGATAGATGTACTAGCAGTTGTTGCTACACTGAGCTGCATACATTCTTAGTAAAGCATGGATGTAAATTTTTATCCAAGGTGGTCAAGTAGATGAGCTTTGTAATATCCATGAATACATTGAAAGAAATAAATTATTGTTATTTTGGAAAATTATGTTAAATTCAATGTGTTGACATATAAATAGGTGAAGAGTAGATTCATGAAGGAGAGCAAAAATGGTGTGGAGTCCCATTCTAAAATGTTATGTTTGGTGCTACTGGACTTCTTTTGTTGTGTCACATGTATTTTACACAGACTAACATAATGGATTTGTAAATTAATTAGTATTTTATGGTAATCTGTTCAGACAAGTTGACTACAGTAGGATATAAAAGTAAGCATTGGGTTCATAGAAAATTTTAGGGCATTATCAGTTCATTGTTAACCTTCTCACTTCTAAGTTTTTGAAACTGCTTGTCAATATTTGGTCAATATTAATGTTTCTCTTGCTAGGGCCTTTCTCTTTGTTATGCTTAATACCATCTGTGGCATACTACTTAGCAAGCCAAAGTCATGGCTGCCATCGCAGACCCTTGTGATTTGCAACATAAATGATACCTTAGGGAATCAAAAATTTTGTCCTCTCAGAAGCATCAGTTCTGTCCTCCCAGCTAACTGTACCCCACTGAATGCCTATATGGATGGAATTTGAGAATATCTTTCTTAAAGCTTTTTAACTTAGAATTTTGACTTCTTTTCTCATTCTCTGCCCTTTAGTTTCAACTCCTGATTTTGCCAAAACAGTGTAAAATTTAATCTGGATCATTAATAAGAAAATATATTCATCTAAAAAAGTCCGTAATTAGTGTCTTACAATAGTTTACTTTCACTAAGCTTCTGGACCATAAAGTGGTTCCCAAGCTCTCCTTGCTTCCCAGGACTATAAAATTGCCTTATGCTAATTATGATATTAGTGCTCGCAGACATTATATCTGCCAATGCTTTGAGGGGCTTGCTGCTGCCTCTGCTCAAAACTACATGTGCCGAAATAGTTCTGCATTACCAGAAATGTGATAGACGCATCTTTCTATCCCTAGAATGTACTTGACCATGAAGAAAATAGAAAATTGAAACCAAATTACCAAATATTCATAACCTCACACTGAAACATGTCCCATGAATATGAAATGTTTCATACATTTTTCCTTGAAGTATAAGTCATAGGACACAGCTGGAAAAATATGCTTCTATCTTTTAGCCCCTCCAGGTGTCATGTCTGAAGCAGGTATTCAGAGACCTTTATGGATCTGCAATCATTTTTGAAGTGCTGCAGCTCCAGGTTAAATTAAACTCATACACATGTCAAGTTCTAGTCATCTGTGACAGACACCGTGAGAGTTTTAAATAAAGACCCATTCATGACTTGGTTTAGCAAGGGTGGAAAATACCCAGTGACTTCGTTATTGTCTCTCCTCCCTTGGTGTCCTTGCACAAAAGCAAGCAATGTTCCTGAATTGATTGAGTTCAGCATCTACCTTTGCTCTGAATTCTCTCAAAGCTATCAAGACCACCGGTGGTTCTTACAGATACTTTCTATGCTTGTGGCTTTGTGCAACAAGCCTTTTCTAGAAGAAATCCTGTGACCAGGCTGACTTCCTCCAAGACACAGTCATTCTTTTTTCCCCTCTCAATTCTGTTAGATGCCTGGCTATTGTAATTAAAATCTTCACCCACAGTCCTAATCTCCCCTTCACCACCTTTGACTCTCTTCCCACATCAGTTTCTTCCTCTGAGGATCTTGACAATTTCTTCTCAGTGAAAACTGAAAATATATGATCTTCATCTGCATAACTCCTCCTTTTACTCATTGCTCTGTTCCTGAAATAGTCCTCTAACCTGTTTCCCAACTGCAATCCTCCTCTGCCCATCCACTTCATGCAGTGGATCTTATCTTTTTTCCTGCAATCTGTCGCTCTCTTCTTCCTCTTTTCTTGCACAATTCAAGCTTGCCTTAGTTTTCACTTCAAAATGTCCCAGTGTGTACCTCACCTGTCCTTCTAATATGGTCTCATTCCTGAATGCATGGAGTCACACTACAGTCATTGCCATCTAATTTCCACTCTTTGTACTCAAAGGAAACTGCTCAAACCAGTCTAATATCTTTCTCCAGTCCAATCAGAGAATCAGTACCACCTTTGACCATATGACCTATCAGGTGTTTCCATGTATAGTTAACTTTGATAATCTTACTGTAATCCTTTCCACTTCTGGCTTCAATGACACTAGCCATGTGCTCTTTTTTGAATCTGCCTTATCAAGTCTCCAGATGCAGGAGTTTACAGAAAAGTCAGGTTTTTATTCCTTTCCTAGTTTATCCGCAAGGCATTTCACATGAAAGCACAAATTCAACTATCATGTTAATGAGGCTGATTAGGAACTGTATGGACCTCTGTACTTCCCAAGTACAGAGGCCATCTTCCTACCCAAGCTAAAATACAAGTCTGTTTCTGTGTAAACATTGAAGTGCTATCTCAGACCAATGCTGCTAAAACACTGGTCCTTACTCCTTCTACAAAAGCCCTCTTGGTTACTTTTTTCTCTGTCACCCAATTTCGCTACCTGAGAATTGTCTTCAACTGAGATTTCTCTTTGCACCTCAAATCCAACTGGCATGTAAAGTCTGACACGGGGTCTTTCCTGGCCATCCGTACTGGCTCTTAGATTTCTTGCACTGTAAATATTTCTCAAAACTCAACAAAAATGATCTTACCCCTCTGAAATAATGCTGTTAGAAAGCTTGTTTTCCTTGTTTTAGTTTTGGTTCATATTGTTTTCTGACCATAATGCTCAAGTGTTATGTGACTTGCTCTTTTCTCTTTAAGGCAGCGTATTGATCCCTTCTTT
Source organism: Chloroceryle aenea (assembly GCA_013399075.1). Classification (NCBI taxonomy): domain Eukaryota; kingdom Metazoa; phylum Chordata; class Aves; order Coraciiformes; family Cerylidae; genus Chloroceryle; species Chloroceryle aenea. The sequence goes on along the minus strand of VWZY01000381.1, from coordinate 221,280 downwards.
TTAATCTGGGTCATCTCAGTATGAAAATACCAACTTCATCAATCAGTATGAAAATAGCAACTTCAACCTCAGTTTGAGTCACAATGTCCACTTCCTCCCGGACTTTGTTTTCAAGCCAGCACCTTCATGTTTTCTCCCATGGAAACTCTCCAGATACTTCTGCAAATCTGGTTCTACAAATCTTTCCTCAAAACGTGCCTTTGGCAGGCTACCTACAAAAAATACTGCTTGTTGTAATGGCTATTACCTTCCTTTTTTTCCTCTTACTTTGCATTTTGTGCTCAATCCACTGTATAAATTCTTACAAGTTTTTTTTTCCACTGTGCATTTAGATAGGGGTAATACTGTGATGTCCTTGTCTATGAGTAGAACTCAGAGGTACTGTGGTGAACAGCAGAGGCCGAGAGAAGTTGAAGTCAGGGCTATATCCCTGCAGAATGGACCTGGCACACTATTCTAACAGTTAATATTTTTGGCAAAAACACAGATATGGAAACTACATCCATGGCCAGATGTGCACATAGAAAGCTGCCAAAACAGAGGAGTATACACTGTAAGCTATGCTGTTTTCCCCACTAACATACTCAGGGATGCTAGTCCTTACCTTGGAAAAAGTGAGACACTGAATAAACTCTGGGATCTGCAGCTATGGTTTTAGGGTGATAGAAAGCATTTCAAACTGATGCTTAACCAGCTAAGTCATTTCTTCCAGCACCCTTTTGTTGTAATCTCCCTCCAAAGATATTAAAGTACAGAAACCTTAGCCAGGTTGTAGTTGATCTAATTTATAAAATGTTTTCTGGGTATTAAAAGCCAGGGCAATGCACTAGTAGTTATTAAATTGTGTTAAATATACTGTAAACTCCCAGAAAGAACCTTTCATTGAAGATTATTATATGAAGATTTGAAGATTAAAGTGTCTAGATTAAAGATTAATGTGAAGTGCGCTTGAAAATTGTTTGATGTATATAGGAGCTATATAGTATATTAATAGTGCACATTTCAAAACTGCCTGAGGGGATTAAATACCCAGTTCTCTTACATGCCTTTGAAAATCTCCCTCTAAGGTATTTGTTGTTATATAGTGAAAATGGTAATATTTTTATTGGGAGCTTGAGTAAAAGGGGAAAGAAGAGATGTGGAGAACCTCTGTATTTACTAAGGGCTTGATTTTTAGCTCCTTCCAGTTTTTCCCGTTTGGAGTTTGCTGTTGCCGTTGCAACTTGGATTTGAGTGCTGCATGTTCATAAAACTGGTGTGACCTAGGAACACTGCTCCACCTGCCTATGTATTCCTTGTCATCAATTCTATTTCTTCTCTGCTTTCACTTCAAGATAGTTTTCATGTTCTTCTAACACAATTAATTTGAATATTTTTTAAAATAACCATGTAAACCTTAATTAAACAAATGTATATGTATACATATTTGTACTTAAAGTATTAACTAAAAGTAAATAGCAAAAAGTATGTACTATATTTATATTTCATAAAATAATACTTTTGCTGTTTTTTCTTAGTATTTAATAGAAATTTCAATAGATTAATGAAAGAAATGTTCCACATATGGTAGAAATTACAAGATTGCTTGTTCCTGAAGTGCTGCAATACAAATAAGCTGTTAAATGCCAACTCTGAATGTTATTTTTGAGATGTTAAGAAAGATAATCTTATACTAAAACTATTAGGAGGCAAATTTATTTGAACTTCAAAATCTCTTTGATCTAAAATGAAAATGAGCTGTGTATGAGTGTGTGCTTCATTAATTGGGGGTTGGCCAATCGTGAGCTTTCTTGTTTACTTGGGTTTTTATTTTTTTCTTGTCTTTCTAATGCAGTTTATCAAACCTAACAATGCAATACACTGGTATTTTTCCTGGTAAAATCTGTTGCATTGCTTTCATAAAAGGACAGTTTCTCTATAAAAAGTACTCTGTGGGAAACAACGTTCAGGTTCACAGTCACTCAAAAGTTAACATGCTAGTGTGTTGCATTCAGATCTATTTTAGTGGTCTTATCAATGCAGTAGGCATTTATAAAGTAAAGCTTCCTTGGGTACTGCGAAGGTGTGATTAAAAATAATCATCTGTCTGATGAATTTTTTACTCTGACTTTTGGCAGGATCACTTATCTGAATTTGTGCCAAACTCTACAGGAACATTGATGCCAGCAATTTAAGGATCTTCATATTCAGTCTCGGTGGTAAGGTCTAAAGATACCATAGTCAAACACATTAGAATATTATTGTTTTCTGTTATGCTAACACTGAAATTGAGTATGTGTGGAAAATGAAGCTCTCCTTGATCAATGCAAGGATAGAGAGATATAAGATCATATACTGATCTGTAAGAGACTGAGCGCAGGACACAAGTTCTGAGCCATTTTCGTCAGCCTAAAATCAAAAAAAGGCTGTTTTTATTGTCCTGTCTACTATTGTAACTGTGCTCAGAAGGTTTGACGTTGTACGTTTTGAAGAATGCAGCCATTTACAGAAGGATGGTGGGCAGGATCCAAAGAGAAAGCAAAATGCACAAAACCAAAATTCTGTGGTTTCCTCCTGCTGAAAACTGAGCGAGAAATTGTAAAATTAGAGATTATTTTCCCCTCTAATGCTATCTTTGTTGTAACTGGTTGAATTGCTCAAACCTTGAATCAGGTTCTCAAATACTGCTGTGGAGACCTTGTGAAGAGGGAGCAGCTGAGTCCTGCCATACTTTTGCATCAGTCTGGAATATATTTTCTAGAAAACTGTAGTTGGATAGTGCGGAGTAGTTATTTAACAGGGAATCATGTTAGTGTGTAAGTGTTCAGCTTTTGGGGGAAGAAAGATCTAATTATTAGATTATGATATTGACGGTGATGATGTTTTGGTCAAAATTATTCTCACCATTATGACACATACCACATTAAGTGTTTTGGGACCTAGGGAAGTTGGAGGCCAGAGGAGGCACACCCCTGCTTAGCATCAACTCATGGCCACTGTTAGATGTTAGATAGACAGCCCTTTCACCTCACTCTGTCCAGTCATACTTATGCTGGTTTTATATTAGTAATACAGATGTCAAGCACCACCAATTCCAAGTCATGCTCATTCCAGCCTATTGAAGAAGATAAACTTTTTCTGAATTGTATTACACTGCAAAACCTAGAACTCTTCTGCTGTGGAAACAAAACCTGTATTGAACATTCATCTAGCAATTTATTGTCATTAATCAAGTAGTTCAATAAAATTTCTGCTTCAGTTTAAAAGGTGTATTCATCAACAATAGCCATCTTGTCTAATCATGCTCTTTTCATACAAAATGAGCATAATAATGTGTTATCATGAATCCTCAAGACAGATTACATTTTATTATTGCTGGGTAACTTTTATAATGTTCGAATGTGTTACTAATAATGCAAAGTACCTCAGAGCATGCTGTCCTCTTTATTAGAAATAGAAGAATGCAGTATTTATATCAGGTTGCTTAATTAACCAAGGTGCAGAACAACAAATTATAAAGGCAGGTTTGTAAGGAAATAACATGATCTTAATACCAGTATTCTAAACATTATTGGTGTCAAACAACGATTTGAAAGTTCTGTATGCTTTGTAAGTTGGAGAGCTGAAAGTCAATGGTGTTCTAACAGACAGAATTCATGGAAGCTAGAAGTGACTGGTACTATTAGGTCTTTCTTCCTCTGGAAACAGAAGACACTAATGACCTAGTAAATGAAAGCAAGAGAGCTTCATTTGTTGTCTCTTTAGCTGAGGCAAATGAAAATCCATCATAAATCATCCAAGGCTTAACCCTGTGACAAAACCCCTGTTCACTTCAGCAGGAGCCACTCAGGTAACAAACATTTAAGCACTAAGAAATATAACTGGGTTTAGATAAAGTTCTTTTGGATCTAGGAGAAATATTGACCAACTACAAACACATACAGGGAGAAAGTTCCATATTCCTATTATCAGTAAATATGTAGCATATGTCTCAGAAGGATTAATGACCTTCGGGGCATAGAGATGATCAGTTCACTTGTTCCCCTGTCATGCAGACAAAAAATAGTTTAATATTCTGTACAACTAAAGGAACACTGAGTGTATATGCACATGTGTTAAAATGAAGAAAGAAAAGATAAAGACTGTTCTTTCTTACTGCAGCTCTTTATTTGACCATCTTTTCACACTTCATTTCAGCATTTATATGGGCTTTATGTTCGTACTTTATTATATTTTCTTGAGGCAAGAAAGGTTTTCAATGAGAAGTTGATGAATGTCCATATTAAATTGGATCCCCTTTTTTAATTAAGTTCATCTAAATTTAATTTTGCAATTTTACTTCTGTAAACTCTTCTGACTCCAGATGTTCAATGTGCTTTTTCTGTTCCTGCTCTTATATAATTGTACCTGTAAAAGATTTATGACTTAGGCATTTCTGAACATGTTTGACTGTTTTCAGCATGTTTTATGGATGTCTAGTAGCATGACCAATTAGCATCCAAAAATACTGCTCTGCACCCAGACTTTCTTTTAGTGTAGGATGTTGTTTTTATTGGCTTGAACTTTAAACAAATAATCAGTTTAAAAGAGATATTATAAAAGCATTTCAAATGATAGAGGGATATTGAGTTCTATGGAAAGTTTTAAAGTGAAAGAGAAGTTTTTAGTAACTACAGGGTGTCATAAGAAAATATATAACAATTCAACACTTTAAAAAAAACTCTGAACAATTGGTGAGGTTCTAGGCCCCACCCTGTCATTACAGCTGTGCTTTAGACATGAACTTTGTAAACATGGGAAATACATACTCAAGTCCTTATTAGTCATGAAGATTCTGAAATATTTTTACTAATTTTGCTAATATGAGCAATGACTTTGTAGATTAACTATCAGCACATACTTTTCACATTCTGTCATGACTTCTGGATCAGTTCGAATGGCTCTTATTTTAAGAATTACCCAGAATTCGCTCCCTAAATCTGTACATATCTGATAACATTGTGTGTGACACATATGAGGCATTGTATTATGAAGGCTCTGGTTCTCATCAAAGAAACAGATACACCAATTAAACTTTCAGATAATGTAAAAAAGAGAATAGTCCAACTGTAAACAAAAAGATGATTGTAGTCTGTTTTTTTTCCTTCAAAACAAAATCACTTTCCTTGAGATTTTTTTTTTGACGATGTAAGCATTTTTGATATATTAATTTGAAATATTTATCCATGCAGTAAACAAATCCAGTTTTGAACATTTGTGTCAATTCACGGCTCATAGGATGCAAACTGCTCTGGGCGTGTTTGGCAATCTGTCACTCTAGGTTTGTTTGGAGGTTTCTTCAGAACAAGTAGAATTACCAGTACCAAGTGTCTGTAATCCTCATATGAATAAGCTTCTCTGTTTTCTTTGTTTCTTTATGTTACTACAAGCCTTCAAAATATAATTTGGCACTAAAGAATTCAATAAGGTGTTATTCCCATGGTCCATGGGCTAGGAAGGAGTAGTGACTGACTCACTAGGTTCTGTTTACATGAGAGTTGTCCATGTCAAAGCAAGCTGTAGAATAATGTCTTTAATGATTTTCTGTAGGCAGTAGAGAAAGCCGGTTAGGGAAGCGTCCTTAGTCAGAGCAAGAAAATAAGTCCTGGAAATTTATCTCTTCTTTTGTGCTCAGATTGTATCTTTCTAGTGAAAGGTGACTTTCTAGTGAAAGTCTCACCTGTGTGAGAGTTAGACTTGAGCATCTTTCATGTAATGTATTTTACTATCTTTGTTTAGTTCATCTCTGTTTCCTAAAAGAACTTTTCTCCGCTCATCTATAGAGGGTGTGGTTTTACATATTGCTTGTCCCAGTTTTTAAAGGTTCCACCCCCCATTGCTTTTGGACTAGTTTTTAACAGTCCATTGTATCGTTCAATTTTTCCAGAGGCTGGTGCATTATAGGGGATGTGATACACCCACTCAATACCTTGCTCTTTGGCCCAATTGTCAATAAGATTGTTTTTGAAATGAGTCCCATTGTCTGACTGGATTCTTTCTGGAGTACCATGTTGCCACAGGATCTGCTTTTCAAGGCCCAGGATGGTATTCCGGGCAGTGGCATGAGGTACAGGATGGATTTCCAGCCACCCAGTGGTTGCTTCCATCATTGTAAGCACATAGTGCTTACCCTGGTGGGTTTGAGGAAGTGTGATGTAATCAGTCTGCCAGGCCTCCCCATACTTGGACCATTGTACCCCATACCACAAGGGTTTTAACCATTTTGTTTGTTTGACTGCGGCGTGTGTTTCACAGTCATGGATAACCTGTGCAATAGCATCCAGAGTTAAACCCACCCTTCGATCACGAGCCCATCTGTATGTTGCATCTCCTCCCTGATGTCCTGAAGTAAAATAGTTCTGAGCTAAGAATAGTTCACCTTTATGTTCCCAGTCTAAGTCTGCCTGGTAAGGTTTCACGTGGGAATCTGGATGGTACCCAAAGAAGGAACCACTGTGAAATTACAAAATTACACATTTTATATTATTGTCAAATTGTCAAGATTTGCTGTGTATTTGCTGAGATGGTAACCATACAGGATGTTTTCAAAGGCACTAACTAGAGAAGGTTATGTTAAACTTCCAAAGTCTTCAGAATGCCTAATGACTGCCTGCCAATACAGCTGAATCCTGCTGGGTAATGGGGGAATGCCTACCATCTAAACATAAAGGGGGCTATTTAGGATACCCAGTGAGCTGTGAATTATTACCTAGGTTGCCACCAAAAAAAAAAAAGGAAAATGAGTTGTGAAGAGTAAAGAACGTGTACTGAGTTCTGAATAGCTCTGCGAGACTTTTTTTGAGATAGATGGGGAAACACACTCTGCAAAAAGATATATCTCTTTTGTCAGATTGAAGATGCCCCAGACACCTAGATAACTGTGAAAAAACCATTAAAGAAATAAAACAGGGTTCTTTTTATGACAGACAAATGCGTGAATCAGAGGAAAATAATATTTGTCCAATAACTAAATTTAAGATCTGTGTTGATCCAGCTACTGGTGAAGTCAGTGGGAACGTTTCTACTGGTTTTAATGGGACTTGGGCTGGACCCTTGGGAGTTCAAGGCTGTATTGACAGAGAGGTAGTAGGGTATATCTTCCACATGCAGTTGTATTGTGCAGCATTAGCACAAACAATCGAACTTAAAATTTGGAAAGTTTATAAATTGAATTTACGAACTTTTAAAAAAATTGTCCCTTAACGTGCTGAAGCTTATAGTCTGAATCCCAAATGAATAGTCTGAAAATCTATACTGTGTACTTCTATAGTTACATATACACAAACAAATCTTCAAAAATGGGAAGAATTTCACCTACATTATGAAGCTCATCTTTCTGTTCCCCTCGGGTACTTCATCACACTCTGAGGCAAAAAAATAGCAGGGTAGGAGGATATAAACATGTTTGGTTTACTATCTTAAAATCATGCAATCTCTTTATTTTCTCTTCCTTTATAAAGTAACAGTAATTTACTCTCATCTCTTTAAATGGAGTATGTGAGCTTCTAAGTATGGTGACAGAGCATAGGAAATGAAAGCAACATATGTGAGCTGTGTTAATTTTTTAACAACTAGTTTCTTTAAGCAGATCTAGTTGAAAATATTATCTTGCTGTTCAAAATTGTAAACGGCTTTTCAAACTAAAACATTTTTGGTTTTTTTTTGTGGGTGGGTTGGTTGGTTTGCTTGTTTGTTTTTAAATTTCCTGCTTTCAGATGAATAAATAAAATTTTATACAAACAAAGACTGAATAAAAGGAGAAGACTAGGACAGGACTGTTAAGACCACAGGAGTAAGTATTTTTCAAGGGGTTGCCCTTCTTTTTAAAAAAAAAAGGTTTCCAGTTTTATTGCTGAAAATGAACAGCTGAAAATAACAGGAAAAGTAAATGATTTTTCATCTACATCTGGAGGTGGAGTAGAATTCTTCAGATCTCTCAATAGTTGTTGGTAAGGACTTTCTCTGCTGAGATGAGTGATTATAAATTAAATCATTTGTTTTTTTCAAAGTAAGATTTTATCAGCCAGATTACATGTAATCAACTTAAATGCAGTTTTAGAAGAAGATGAACCATGCCAATGTAATTCCCAAGATTAGAAGTGAATACTTGATGAACTTCATTCTTCTAAGATAAAAAATAATGCATTACTTTAACATATATTTTTTCCTGGTGATTCTGTTAAATAGCAGTTTGGGGTTAGGTTCTTGTAACACGAAGGGTATTCTCCATACAATATATGCACATACTTTTCTTGTACCATAATTCCATTAGTAGTGAAATATCCCCAAATATATAGGAAATAAAGGTTTTACCACTAACACTGTTTATTGAAAATTAAAGATGACAAACTATATATATATATATTTCATTACTAAATCTTCACAATTAAAGTGCAAACACTAATAGTAATTTTAAACCAAACAAAAAACAGCCCAAAACCCTACTGGCCTTCCAATTGTATCTGATATATGCTAGTACGGAATTACTAATGAGAACAGATTTAGGTATAAATAAATCTTTTATCCTCTTTATAACTCCACTGTGTTGCTATAATGAAGTCATCCACACAGAGCTGTGTATGGGTTGAAAGCCTCAATAGCCTCTTTTATTTATGATAAATATTGCATACTAATGTTAACAATGTCATTGTGTGATGTCTCAATAGAGGATTATGACTTCATGTAATGTTAGCTTGATGTCTCTTCTCTTCTGTAATGGAGTCAATTTTCCTCACAAAGAAGATCAGAATCACTTATTCACAAACCTTGTAACAAATATGCTATGCACATACTATGTTTACCCAATATTAAGGTGGCACAATGAAGCTCAAAGCCAGGAAAAACAGAGTTAAAGTTCAGTGGTTAATCTCAATTTACCCCTGTTGGGTGCACTGAAATACACTTTAAACACAGAAATTCCTATTTCCCACAAGATAGTATTTGAAGTGTGACTTACTGGTTTTTTGGGTGTAACTCCACAAATAGGTATATGGAATATTCCTGAAACATGCATGACTATAAATAACATAATAAAAATAATTTTGTGGCACATAACCAGTACAAAGAGGATAAAAATCTATTTATATAAATGAGCAAAGAGTAAAGCAATCCTCCATCATCTACCAGAGACAGACACCACATTGGGGAATAGGGGCCCACCTCAAACAGCACTTATGCACACACTTAACCTCAGTTATGGCATCGGTGAGACTTCAGTACAATCTTAAACACTGGGGGGGAAAGGAACTAAAGCATTGGTGTAAAGACTCATATTTATATAACAATGGAAAATATTAAGTAAACTAAATCAGAGTCATTTGTGATGCATGAATATAGATATCTTGTAATATTAACATAATACAATTGGATGCTTAGCTCCTCAATGCCTTCAAAATAATTTATCTGAATGCTCTGGAGAGAAGTTCAACTTAGATGAAAAACATAAATCCACCTAACAGCTAACAAATAATTCACATAACTGTCTGAAGACACATGCAGAATACAGGATTTTTATGATACGTAAAGGGCAGAATTTTCCAGCTCTTGTGGAAATACCAGTTCTTATTAGTGTAAGCTTGAACATACCATAAAAAATAAAATTAAACAATTTATCCTAAAAAAGAACTCAAATAGAAATTGAATCCTTTTTAGTGGAAGATGTCACTTCTGTTAGGAAACAGTTTCAGAAACAATGCTATCATCCCAGTTTTTCGTATTTGCTCAAAAAATAGATGTCACATTGTATACATTAGTGCAGGTACTGAAAATACCTGGTTACATCTTATGGAGAAAAGAATGTGTGCTACTTGAAAAATAATTCTTTCTCATTTATACTAAAATCATATCTATATTTTCATCAGAATATCACTTCTCACTGCAGTGTAATCCTGCCTGATTTGTCTGGAGATCTGCAAAGTGCTAATATTTTTATCTGTATTATGAATGCATTATTCGAGAGCTATTACTTCAGTTATTTTTTGTAGTAACTATTAGCTAGACTGCCTTTCTTTCTTTTTTTTTTTTCCAGTATAACTTTTTAGATCGATCTCCACGCACATCAGCAATCAATTTCACATTGACATCAAGGTATCTGTACGGAATTTAGCATTTGCCCTCTAGTCTGTTTTCTGAGTTTAACTGTGTATTCATAACTTTATTTGGAGTTTCCTTTTATTTTAATTGGAGACTGTACTAATTAGGAATAGTTTTAAGCTACAGTATGATGTGGATTGTGTTGGAATGAAAAATACAAAGGCCATGTACATGACACCCCCTCGCTGAAAGAGATGATCGCTTCCTGTGTGCGCAAAAGAAATTGGTTAGGAATTACCTGATATTTTTACCTATAGTCACGGGGATGATATGAGCATACGTTGGAAATGTGTGAAAAGAGGGGAGCAATGAACAAATGTGGTTTCCATTTGTTGTTGACAAGGCAGATGTCATCAGGTATGACTTCAGGGGTTGTGTGTAATGTTGTGGCTGCTCAGGTGGTGTAACTCTTTACCTGTGGAATTTCTTACTTCTGTAGTGATAGTTCACAGCTAAAAAAAACCAAACTAATTTAGACTTTGTTCAATTAATTTAAAAAAAAGAGACAGGCCTCTGAGTCTTTACAGGGCTCACTTCAGGATTCAGAGTCTCAAAAATTTTCATTAACTCTAACTTAATTTTGTGTTACTTTACCTCACTGGGGACTGTTCACCTGCTTATAGTCAAGAATGTTGTAAATGCAGGATCAGAGCATTTGATCATAGCTGTTGAGGACACTATACACTGCTCACAGCAGGAGAGGTCAGGTGTAACAGTCCCTTGAAGTTTTTAGCATGATGTGAATAATCAAGAGAAATGTATAAACTTCACTCAGCTTATGAATGATATTGAATGTATTTATAGAACAGGAAAGCCACTATTTTGATCTCATTTTAATAACCTAAAAAAAAAAAATCTAAAGGGATTTTCCTTTGCGCTTTACAAATGTCTGTTGAAATCATGTAACAGCCCAGCACAAAAGCTGCAGGTTTTGAGAATTAAAAATGAGTGAGAACCAGTATTTCTGCTGAGATTGTATTTGCAGTTTATGAGGTACATTTCTAACTGGACTTCCACCTGTCATAACAAACAAGGGCAAAACCTCCCCATGTGGGAAGGCATTCCTAGTTTGTGCAGGTTGACTCTGGACACCCTGGTGCACATGAAAGGAAGAGCTTTGATGAAAAAGCCTGGATGTCTTGCCCACTGGGTCTGGCCACTGCTGGGTATGTGTTTAGGTTTGCCCTCATCCCACGCTGGGGCTGCACTATGCGCAGTAGTCATTCTGCTGGCAGTAGCATTAGTGCTGGGCTCAGTTATAGCCTGACTGCACAGTCTCTCTGCAGTGAAAGCCATGCATTAAAAGTGGCCTTGTAAACAGATAATTAACTTCATTTTTAATTATATGTCCAAAATCGTCTGAAAATTGATGTTCCAAAAATTAAAAACTAATTCAAATTTTTTAGCTGCTCTCACGACACTCATTAGAAAAATCCTCAAAAAAATTGTCTCTCAAATGAATAAGCTTCCATATAAAGAAGCCATATTTTGATTCCAGTCCATGCAGGAGAAATTTGGAAAATCTAAAGTTTTCAAATCAATTTAGGATGTGTTATGAGAATGTCAGTTGAAAAGTTACTTTTTAATTTTTTTATCTTTAAAAATGTAAAGGAGAAGGAAGAAAGTTGGCTTTGATAAACAGAAAGGCAGTGCTTTAAATAGCTAAATCAGTGATAAGGCAAAGAACTTCTAAGTAAATGAGGTGTGAATATTTGTTTTAAACTCCAAATGAAAATTGTGTATTGACAAGAACCACTTTACATTCTGTGAAACAGGGCAGCAATATATTTCACTGTTTTGAGCAAGGAAGCAGAGAGGCATGCCATAATAGAATGTGTACTACATTCCTCTATAGAAGACAAATAACAATATTTAAAATGCTTTCTTTCACCTTGACCAAAGAAATTATTTAATATAGAAGTAATTTTGATTTTGCCACAGCAAAAGAACATCAGAATTTGGAGTTCGATAAAACTGTTCTGTTGGCCGGGAAGTTTGTCTTTCAGCTGTGTTTGATGTGATATTTGGTTCATATTGCCAAAATATTTTATGCCAAGTATTGCTATTAAATCTTTTATGTTGCAGAGATTTTTGTCAACAGACACACAAGGTTTGGGGTTTAAGTGAAGTTAATCATTGAACTTGAAGAAGAGAAACACTGGGAGAGTACTTCTACAAACAAATCACCATGCAAGCTTCAGCCATTTCCATAATTGTTCCCCTGTTTTCAGAATAGCATAGGTAAAACACAAAATCTGTCTCCCCCTCTGATATCTATTCATGTTTAAGTCTTGTAGAACCTATTAGCAGAAACAAATAATTAAAACAGAAAAAGCTATGTATTTGCTGGTGTTGTATCAAATCTTTTGAAGTCTACTTTAAGCAATTATATCTGAGTACTTCTTTTGAAAGCCTAAGAAACAACATAGAACTTCTAAGGTATCGTTGTTTTCTGACTCTTTAAATTCTTTGTAAATACTATATATCATTATAATGCTACAGTAAATTTTAATCCTTTTTTGCCTTCAAAAAAGCTAACCTTAAAAGTAAAAAGGATTCTTTTTAAGCTGAAAAATTAGTGCCCTGCCTTTTTTTCTTGAACCTTCCATCATGTCCAAAAGAGTCACATTTTAAAGTAATATTTTAATTGGTTGGTTTGGTTTTATTTTACTATTTGGTTTACATTGTAAATTTGGACATCTCTTAAATGCAAAGGTATATATATAATGCAAAGGTGTGGTTCGGTGTGTTTGTTATTACTGTGCAGTCAGGTATGTGTAATCATTGAACTTAGATTAGCCCGGTCATGTGAGCTGCTAATCATTGTAAACATTTGGTAAGCGATCCCTTTCCATACCAGAAAGAAGTAAGGGCATACTTGTATGTGGATAATATTGAGCAATGTTTAGCAGATATTATTGTGGTATTACTGAAACTCTAGCATATAATTCTTAAAGCAACATCTACTCTCCATCACTAAAAGCAGTGAGGTGTGGTCATCAATTGTGATTGGTCGTCAATTGTGAATGCAATGTGGGAGACAAAATCAGTGGCACAATCTAAGATGTGCAATAGATTGTAGTCTGATAACAGGGCAGCTTTTGCTACCTAATAAAGCTTTAGTTCCTAATGAGCTTTGCATCCTGAAACACAGAGGAGAATGAGTCTATGCAATTCTGGACTCCTTTCCCTGGTTTGCAGAGCCCAGGTTGAACCGGGAGGCACTATGATAAAAAAGGGCGACTGCCATATTCCATTGCTGACTCTTCAGTTATAATGAATTGTCCTTGTATTTCTTATTTTCCATGGTGATCACTACTATAGCTCCGTGTCCAGTGGCATTTGACCGTGAAAGTGACACCCCCACTAGGGAGTATGTCCAGAAAAGGAACAGAACATGAAAAGTTGTTGCTCAAGTAGCATTATCCCCGATGGGTTTGTAACATTCTATCCCAAACAGGGACAAAAACATGAACCAAAAGAGTCAATGTGCTTAGGTCCTGCAGTTTACCAGGGTCAGCTACAGACCATGCCTGGTTTGAGTTCTGAGTAAGGCAGTAGGCAGTGGTCCTGTCTCCCTTAGCACCCAATTAGAATGACCAAGGAGTGAAAGGTGGAATCCCAGGTATTGTTCAGGAACTGGTGGCAGGGTAAAACAAAACCTGCTGATGTTCATTGCCTTTCCTTTGGTGTGATAATGGATCCTTGATAAAACTGGCATGTGTTAGAGATGGCTTGGCAGTGCAACACAAAAATTCCTGTATACATGCCACAGGTATTCCTTTTTTGGGAGCTACCCATGGACTCCTGCATCCTACATTACTTTGTTGTGCACAGATCAACAGTTTGTCTGGCCTGCGTTATTTTTAAATAAGCCTATGTATTTTTAAAACAAAGGAGAAAAACAGCCTAGTTTACTACTACTCAGTCCCACAAGCATCTGTTTTGGGGGGATACTAAAAGGGCAGAAATAAGAAAGACAATGCAGAAAAAAAGTGGTTATTTTTTACCAAGGAATATTTTTCTCCAGGTACACAACGTCGTCTGAAACACTTACTTTAGACCAACCGGGGAGAATACTGGGGTGCACGAGCACAGTACGTGGCCAAGTCACTTTTCAGCTGTCACTGCTCTGGAAGGAGACATTTGTGACTCTAAATCCCTGGATTTAAGTTTTGAGAAGCCCAAACAATCCAAGAGTGGCTGGGTCTTGCACCCTTGTGAGTCCACAGAAATCAAGGCTTGAGTCCATCACCAAGACCTGTTACTGTTATTCTCTTTTTTACCTCCATCATATCATGTAGATTTTCAGCAAGTACAGCAATGCCATGTTGGCATAGAAAGGCAAGGAATATTTTTTTCTGAACAGAAGTGGAAACAGATGCTCTGTAATGGCTCTGAGTTACCTTGAAACAAGAGCTAGAGAAAATGCAATGTGTCCCTTGCCTGTAAAGTCCCTCTGAAGCTTTAACTTAGTGCACATCAAAAGGTTTTACTCTCAAAAAATGACTCCTCAGTTAAAAAGTGAAAAGATGTCTTTTGCTACTTTTGCCTAGGGCCCAATATCTTCCTACAGTCCATAGCAGCTGTGGCAATGCTCTGCTTAATGCAAAGAACATCTGGGCTGCCTGCAATTCTGGGAGAGAAGTGTCAAAAGTGTCATAGACATCCTTGAGCAAAGAAGGATCTTCACTTTTATTACACAGAAGTGTCAAAACCAGCATTATTGAACATCAGGTTGCAATTTGGCACACAAAATATAAGTCTGAATAGATGTGACAAAACCCCTTCTAGGAAATTGCTACTTAACATTTTTTTCATAGTTTCAAATTAGCGTCTAAAGAAAAAGAACAAATGGGGAGCAGTTCGGTAACCCTGACATGGAAATATCCTAGCATCCTTTATTTGGTGCTTACTTCACAACCTCATTGCTGTCCCCTGAGTGACTGAGATTGATTAAATCACTGTCATCATCAGTGAAATGTACCACATTGATCCAGCCTCACTCACAAAGCCAGCCTACATGACACAGCTAATTGGGCATAATTGAAAGTTCCAGCTCCAGAAGGTCACTGACCTGAACTCAGGACACTAGCTATCGTTTTGTCCTTGGAACAGAGTCAACTAACAGATCAAATACGATGGCTTTGTGTCTCACATGTAATTGCTTTTTCATGGTTTGTGCAGGATAAATCGATAAACCCAGGCTTTCATATTTTACTTGGTGGACAGGAAATAATTAGCACCTCCGAACGTTTTTGTTGGTTTGTTTTGGTTGGTTCGTTCGGTTGTTTCTTGGCTTTTTTTAAAACCCTGAGTAGACCAGAACATGAGATTGAGCTCTTGTTTCTTAGTCAGGTGTAATTCTACTAAGAAAATCTCAAGACAGCAAATGTCTTTAGATAAGGATGTCAGTACGATACACATAATTATTTAATTTACAGAGAAAAAAATTGCACTAGTTAAAAGCTTGTTGGATCACTGCTGAAGGCAGTGTTCCTCTCTTCTGTTACTTAGAACTCTGGTTTATGCCTTCTTCTCTTTTTCTATTTTCTTCTGTTATCTTCTGAAGCTTGAGTGCTGCAGTCAAGATCTCAGGCTGAACCAAGTCTGAGACTATGGAGTTCAGTAAACTCAAAGGTCACACACCATCAGAGAACAGAGGAGTTGCAAAAATACCTATAGACAGGCACAAAGGCTGGGTTTTCACCTTTTTAGTAATGCCAAGTGTTTCAACTGAAACTCCTCTGAACAGAGTCTCAATTTCCTGGTGAGAAGTTGTGTCTTCAGGAAAATGTCCATCAAGCCACTTGTTTCGTGCTTTAAGATGGACACCAACATGCCATGCCACTTTGAAGACACATGGTTTATGTAAACAGTGCCATAGGAATATGCATGTGTAAAACCTGCTTTTTTATAAAGAAAAAGTCAAACACTGAAGTGTTTGGAAAAAATATTTTCTTTATACTTTACTGAATCCAGTGGGCAAAGCCAGGAATTTATGTAACTCTTACAAGCTGTGTAATTGTTTTGTTTGCCCTTTGTTCACAGTGAAATTAGAAGCATATCTTGTGTCTCTCTGTGTTTTCTGTTAAAAAGTCAGCATATCCCAGTAGCTCCCATTGCTTCCCATTCCGAGTGCAGGTCAAAATTCTAGCCTTCTAACAGTGAATGTCATGGATAATTTATCATAGAAGAAAAGTACTTGGTAAAATCTCTGCAATTGTTTATTCTTGCTTTCTTATTCAGATAAGGGGGAAGTTGTGTTTTGGGCGTTTATTGGTTGCCTGTGTTTTTGGCTTTTTGCAAGCAAGACTTCTACCAGCGATAAAGCAAGAAAAACCAGCAAACACCAAAATGCTAATGTACTGGTAAGTAAGGTAAGGGACAGAGCTGTGACACTCTTGTGGGACACTGGCTTGGCACAGCCTTTTTGTAGTGATTTAGTACACCTTAATTTCTGAGTTGTTCAGAAGTGATTTGAGGGGGGGGGATTTTCACAAATTTTTATGATGATGAACAAAACTGTGAGTTAAGATAGAGGGCTTATCTAAAGAATATAAGACATAGAAAAAGCACATAAATCCTTTTATAAAGTTTTCAAAAATTTAGTGTTTGGACATAGGAATAGAAATAGGAGCTTAGATCTGTGTTGAATACATAACTCTCTTCAAAAATAAAGGTCTAATCTAGCCCAAAGGAAAATGACAAGCCATAATGCAATAGTTCTAAATGGTTATGTTTTGTAAGTCTTTCAAAAATTTCATCTTAGCAGTTTTTAAAACAAACTTGCAATTCATAAATCCCAGTGGGCTCCTATTTACAGAATCTTAATTTTCAAAGAAAGCAAATCAGGCAACTGGTTTTAATATGAATAATATTGTTCCCAGTATTCTGCCTGCAGCCCACACATTGTGTTTTTTGGAATGAATGTGGCAATTAAAAAAAAACAAAACAAACAAACAAACAAAACCCACACACTCCTTTTAAATTTTTTTTATATATATACATAAGCTATTACAGTCAATGCTGACACAGCTGGCACAGAAACTCAGTGAAAGGTAAACATTCTGCTCAGTATGGAATACAGCATATTGTTGTGTTTGTTAAAATATAATCTTCCCAAAATACTATTTTTAAAGTAAGGTTTTTTGTTTTGTTGAATCTGTGTTTTTTTACAGAATTTATTGTATATTGAGATCTGATTTAAAAAAATAACAACCTTTTAAAGAAATGACACTTAGGATATTGGATATTTCAGTCAATAGTTTATTGAATTTAAAAAAAATATTCTTACCAAAAATCAGGAAAGAAAATAAGGTCTAGTGTTTTATCCTTCAGCAGAATGTAATGGTCTCAGCAAGTAAAATAATTTTTTTTTTAATAATATTCTGTCAAAAGCAGGAAGTTCAATAACAAATGTCTTCAACTATTTTAAAGGACAAAAACTTCCAACATAATTAAGATTAGTTTGTGACTTCGTTAGCAACAGCACATTTTTTTTATTTCCTTGACCCTAATTACTATGAGCATGTATGAGGTGAGATTGTGGAATTATAGGTATTTCACTAGAGAAAATGTGTGAAGATTTTTCTTTTAGGTAAGGGCCATACGTAAATAATTATGTGTTGCGTATATGCAGGAGTTCTCAGGGTACTTTTATTTTTAAATATCATGATACTCTGCACTTGCTTATCGTTAAGATGCTGCACTCCCAACTCCCTGTTGGAAGCAAATTCAGAGGCAGCCAAGAAGAGCTGAGTGCATGCATGATCCTGGTGCTCTCTGCAAGGCTTGGGAGTATCCTTAGCAAGAGCCAGGTGGTGCCTATGTGTTGCAAAACCCACCTCTTCTTCCACGTATGCTGGTGTTCATGGGATGGCTTTGTGGGAAGTGTGTATAAATAAACAAATGCAGAAAGCATCTATCAAAGCCATTTGGGTAACTTGTGGACATACAGCTACATGCACTCCATATTGCATGACACCTCAGCAGTTATTGAAAATCCTGATTGATGCTTGCTGGCCTGACATGTAAGAATGTGAGATGTTCTGTTTTTTGCTAGCTGGGCAATGGGACAGTATTCTGTCCCGGCCATCTGAGTGTCCACCATAAATGGTGTCATTGTCAGCTTGCCTGTCACACTTCAATTATATTTGAAAGGAATTTTTGAAAAGTTTAAACTTTTCTTTTTACTGGTTACCAGTAATTCCTTGATAGTGGGGTCTTCCAACTCCCAGTTGTTTTTCCTCTCAGACTGTTATAAAAAGGGCAGGTGTGCTACAAAATAGCTATCTGCCCTTTCATAATCTAGTAAATAGTCCTCTGGGTACAGAGCTGGAGTATATGAATTAGAGTTTATAAGATCAACTGAGCAGTCATTTTTAATATATCTAATGTAAGATGAAGAGAGAGAAGCCTTCTGTAGAGAAGAAAATTATTTGGTGAATCCTACTGTTGATCTTCAAATGTGTTTTGGATGTTAGAAACATACAAAGCTGAAACCTATATAGGTGCGGACCTCATATTGCACTCAGGGCAGTTAACAGCTAAATGAGCATTAACTGCAAAAGCCAGTTTTATCAGTGTGAATCTAGGATGGTTGTTGTCTCCATGTCTCATTAGAAAGTAAGTTCAAAATAATCGTGCAGCAAAAGCAGTGTAACGGAAATGTTCTAAGGCCTGATTCTCCAGTCATTCTGATCTTTTACACCAGCACAGTTCTGAACTAGCCCAACTGTGACTAGGACAGTTCTGAACTAAATTTGTCCTCTGACTAGGACTAACATAATGCAAAAGATTTTGGTTACAGATATTTTTTCCCAGCAGAAATCCTACAGTTAATAGAGGAAGAAAACTTTTGCAGGATACAAGCTAATCCTGGAATTTTTATCTAACTAGACTTTTAATAGCCTGTATGTGCTCTATTCATGAAGATGACCATATCTGGCATCATATCACAAAAAAAACCCAAAATATTAGGAGCATGTTGTATTCTGTGTGAAAACTCGGTTGCCCTGATCTGATCCTCATATAAGAAAAGAGGGGAAGCTTTTCCAGATTCAGGTGGGTTTGATGCAGCCTAAAATGTTAGAATAGTATTTGGGGGCATGTTACATTAGGTTTTCTGTTGCTTCCTTAATCTTAACAGATATGCCCTCCACAGCTGTCCCAATGTGCATATTGAAAGATTTGAGAAGAGGCATATACTCCTGACTGGGGCCAGTATCTTGCTCTTCTTCAAGGAGTTTCAGAGAATCTCCTTGCCAAATGCAAAATGCGAACATGATTATTCAATAAAGTGAGCTATGTTGTATTGATCAATTACACTGCCAACTCTCCAGGATCAGAACAAATAAAAGCTTCACATGCCCCTGTCTACTACTGGCAGTACATTTGGTTTAGGCTTTTGAAGCTACTTCTATATGCTTGCCTGCTCTCTGATACTGTTCTTAGCAGCCCACGTAGGCCTGTACACAGCAAAAGGTCATCTTTAGTTGGTATAGTCCTAATGAGCAGATCATCACTTGTACCTCTTCCCTGAGTCTTCCAACTAAGCAAGCTGGAACTCCCAGTGGCTCTATGGCTGTGCACATGCCCATGATGGATGGCATGCTCTGCATTTCTAGTCTAGCCCAAAGTCAATAGGAAAGGAAATACTGTGCTTGGAAAGACTTTGTCTTTTGTGATATACACCATTGTGATTATCATTACAGACCCTGTATTAGGACTATGTAAAATGAAGTTGTTTATGTTAAACAAACAAACAAAAAAATCGGAGATAATTTTATGTCCATTTGAAACAAAAGGGGTGGAGGGGGAAGAAAAGAGGAAAAATGCAAGAGATCGATGTTTGCTTAATAGAAAAAGACAGCATTTGTTGGGAGAAAATTAGAATTCTAAGTTTTTTAAGTCTCTTATAAAGAATAGAGAATAAAAATAGTGTGTGCTGGAAAAAGCAATAAAATCTATAAACATTAGTTCATAGCATGCTTTTTTTGAAGTATATGACATTTTTTTCCGCAAACCCACTAATAGGGTTCTAAATATGAGTGAGAATAGCGTATTGCTTTTTCCATCTCTGGGATCTATAGCTTCACCTCTACAGTTGAATAAAAATATTAACCAAGAGGCAGATACTTATTTCTTTTGTTTATGCTTAGCCTCAGGATTTTTTCAGCTGAAAACAATAATTAAAATGTTTATTAGCCATTGTAAGTGTTATAAACACAACTTTGTTAAACATGATGTATATCTATCTCAGACAATTGAGGTATTTATGTCTAGATTTTTTAGGCAAGTAACAGAATTCAGGAGGAGCAACAATGTATAACTTCACATTTACTTGGAAGATACTGTATTCACTAAGGAGATTCAAACAATTTGGCACCTTTTAATTTTCTTTATATAATAGAAAGCAGTAGCTGGTTCTTAAGAAACAGATTCACCCAGGGTTTATTTCACTTGTTATAGTAAGTATGGGGTTTAACGGAAATCTCCTAAAAGATCACAGAAGAAATGTACTGAAAGGATTGCAGGAAGTAGAACTCCTGGTACAACCAGAATTTCAACCAGAATGAATATAAGTCTATGATTAATCAAAAATACTTATACCTTCCTGAGGCTACATATTTAGTTTCATATATGCATTTGGAACAAAGTGATTTGGGTGTATATTTAAAAAGAGAAAATGAGACCTTAGTAATAAAATACGTATCTTGGCTTGTAGTATCTCTACTGTTGTCGATCTGTTTCTTTGCTGTTGTTTGCTCTCTAGAAGTGTTATTGTTTTCTCTAGAAGTGTTATTTTAGAAATCTTGTAACAAAATAGGTAAAGCCATCTCTGTGTTAGATGTACAAGGTATCAGCACATAAACCATGTTGAGTGCATGTTTTGTGTGGAAGAGGGATCATACACAGTAATCTGGCATACAGGGGGAAAGCCACAATTTTGTTTCTCCTCTTCCCATGGCACTCTGGCAAGGAGTGGACATGGTTCTTGATTGTTAGGCTCTTGGGATTATAATACTGAACATAGTAAAACAAGCCTAAAAGGTTTAGAAGCTAGGAAGCTTTTCTTCAGATATCCACAGAAATATGAATCTGGTTTTATTTTTTTCAAATTTCCTTTAACAATTCCATTGTATAAATTACTTTGCCCTGATGAAACAAAATGGAGTTTACTCTTTTTGCTTCCTGTCCTTATCTCTGAAGTGGAACTGTACATCCAGCTGGCAAGGTGTTGACATGGAGGAACCACTGATCCAGCAGACTGCTGCTGTTCTTTGCATTCAGTGACAGTCTCTTAGTGAGAGTCAGTTAAGTTCTGCTGGGTTCTTACTCCTAGCCACAGATCTAAATCCATGAAGCAAAATGGCTCAAAATACTATGTTGTCCCCTTGCTTTTCTCTTTACTCCCGTGGTGCTAGCTTGGAGTATTTCATTCTCACATGCATCTCTATTTTTCAATCCAGAGCTTTTGGAATAAAATATATTTAATAAACAAGTGAAATGCTGCTGTTCTCTGAATCGCTCCTCAAAGCAGGCTGGTAAAATGCCACAAGAAGTCTCTTGCACCCAGGGACAGCAGGGGTTCTGTGATGGACAGACTGAAAGGTGGAGATTTTTGTTTAAAACTTTTTGATTATTTTACTGAACTGTGAAATAGCCATTTTGATAGCTTTTTTTTTTCCTACACATAGCATTTATTCCTTTTCATCATTCCTTGTTTTTACTTCCCAAAGCTACTTGCTGCATCTTGCTTCAGATGAAAGTGTAAACTTGGAATAAGCCTCTTACCTTCTTGCTCACTGACCTAGTACAGTGAAGCCAATGACAACATCACTGCAAATAGCAGTCAGCCCTATCAAAGGCGGCATAGGTAAGCAATACCCTTCTCATTATGGTTCACACTGTAGTCCAGTGTATTTCTTAGGAATTATGTTCTGTGAATTGTACTTTAATACATATTTCTTAGGATAAAGCTATTATCCTGTAGGCCAAATTAATACACACACATTTTAAATGGAAATTAATCATTTGAGTCTAATAGGTAACCCATTATTATATATCCAGTGTAATAAACACTAACAACAAATTTATAAAGGCTAAGAACTTGCAGTAATGTTCCAACTATTTCTTTCTTGTTTATGTCTGTTTATAATACAAACAAAATCCTTACAACTATATGAGTGGACTTCCTCTGAGTTGTGATCAGAACTAGGCCTTTTTATTTTGTACTGATACTAACATGACAAACTTTCTGACTGACAAGGGGGTCCTTTAAGTTTTGCAAAGGACTGGAGAACTAAAAGTCTGCTGTACTTCTGCACTACAAAGGCACTTTGTAGTCAATGACTCCTGTAGCAAGCAGTGACAGGTTGAATTTTCTATCCCTCAATTAGCTTCTGGTTAGGTTTCTGTAATCTTCTGGAAGGATAGGTTTTAAATTACATGTGTTTTGTTAGAAGCTGAGTATGCCAAAATATGCCTTTCTCTTTGATTTATTCAATTTTGCAATTTGGAAATAAGTAGTACAGTTAAAATGTTGGCTATTTTGAAACTGAAAAAGGGTAAGTATCATGAAAGACCGAAGATATTATTTCTGTGTGGTTTTCACTTAATTGCCAAAAGTTTAACAAGAATAAAGAAACAGTATTCATACTGTATGGAGGCTGTGAGATGAGTGAAATTTTAAATACTCATCCCGTCTTTTTAATCTCAGCTTTAAAGATCAGCTTTAGAATCATAGAATAGATTGGGTTGGAAAAGACCTCCAAGATCATCAAGTCCAACCCCTGATCCAACTCCAATTACTATATCATGTCAGTAAGAGCCATGTCCAATCTCTTTTTAAAAACCTCCAGGGATGGTGAATCCACCACCTCTCTGGGCAGGCCGTTCCAATGCCTGATTACCCTCTCTGTAAAGGATTTCTTCCTAACATCTAACCTAAACTTCACCTGGCAAAGCTTGAGCCCATGTCCCCTTGTCCTGTTGTTGGTTTCCTGGAAGAAGAGGCCAACCACCACCTGGCTATAACTTCCCTTCAGGTAGTTGAAGAGAGTGATGAGGTCACCTCTAAGCCTTCTCTTCTCCAGACTAACCTCAGCTCCCTCAGCCTCTCCTCATAGGACTTGTGCTCAAGTCCCTTCACCAGCCTGGTTGCTCTTCTCTGGACCCGCTCCAGCACCTCAATATCCTTCCTGAACTGAGGGGCCCAGAGCTGAACACAATACTCAAGGTGTGGCCTCACCAAC
>VWZY01000381.1:158482-197890 GCA_013399075.1 Chloroceryle aenea | reverse complement strand
GGGTTGGATCCCTTGTCCATCCTGTAGCTGCTGTGTGATTGCACACAGGATGATCTGCTCCATAACTCTTAGTGTAAGGCTGGTAGACTCAGCTGCATTTTCAGAATACTGGATATATTGTATGCAGCCTGGCATACAAACAAAACCCCCCAAAAGTAAACAGATAGTCTAACAATGATTAATATTTCTCAGCTAAAGGAAGAAAGCATATCTGGTGAAACTACAAGATAGGAAGGACACTCAGCTCCTGCTTCACCAGATGGCAAGAAGATGGGTTTTGGATCAACCACAGCTTTCCACACTTGGCCTGGAAAGTGCTATGCTATGTTTGAAGCAGCCAGTTTCTGCATTCTCATGCCAGAGTCTCTCCTGACAGTGATCAAAAAGGAAGACATTTATTTAAATGAGAATATGGAGATAGGACCCCCAAAAATATAGTCAAATTCCCCTGTATGTTAGTCTATCATAAATATCACTGGAACTCTTCAGGATGAGAAAGATCTGGTTTTTGGTTGTTTTGCTTTTTTTTTATGCCTCAGTACAAACCCTGGGTGAGGGAAGGTTAATCCTGAACAGTGATGCCCAGTTTTGACATATCATGTTAGGGAGTAGCTCCTTCCAGTGTAATTTTGTCTGGACTCGCCCACAAGGACTTCTGTGCCCACAGAGCTGAACAGCTACTCATCTGGCAAAACTCAGTTAAGGTTGCAGATTCAACGGGGAGATACTCCTCAGAGGGCACTGATCAGGACTGTGACTTTTCAGTAATACAAATAATACATTATGTTACCAGGCTTTGAAAGAGAAATGTTTGACTATTGAGCAAGTAATGATGTTTGATGTACCTCCAAGGTGGCAGTCAGTGGGTGAGCCTTGCAAAACTCAGCTGCTTTTCTCTGAGCAAGTTTCTGCCTTGTAAACAGTGCCTTTGTTTTCTGTCTGTGTGGGCTCTGACGCATTAGATTTCCCTTTGATATACGAATGAATCCAGTCCTTCAACACAAAACTCAAACTAGAGCTGGAAAAGCATACAGGGAAAGAAGAAAGAAGGGGAAAGGAAAACGTAGTTTTGTGTATCTACATTATTAAAGCTGTTGAAATAATCTGTGTATAGACAGGATGATTGTGTACTTGCTAGTTGTGACCATTTGGGGCAGTTGAGGCATGTGGGTATACTTGAGGTTGCATTATTTTTTTGCTGTTCATTAGCACCTACATGTATATGAGCAGTGGCAACATAAAATGATACAAATTATGACCACTGACTCACTGACCAGAAATGGTCTGATTTGCATTGGCGTGCATTGTGCAGGAACAAGTGATGCCTGTAAGCAGCTCAGGGGCAGAACTTTGTTTATGCAAAGCATCTATCAAATCACACTGCAGCAACTAATTCAGGTGAAAACAGTAATCTGGTCTCGGATAAACTGCAAGCAGACAAACAGGTCAAAGAATGGGCTTCTGTGACCTGTGTATGATGGGAGAAACCTGGCCTCTCCTGGTAGAGAGGGAGGATGTTTCTTTCTTTGGCATCCCATGGCTCTTGATTGCTAAGGATCTTTTGATTGGTTATCCCATATGGAAATAGAAAAGAGGGGATATGCCCTCTCTTGCTATTGTGTGACTGTCTCTGTGAGAGAGAGGTGAGACTGTTTCCTGGATTCAGAGTCTGGTGAGACCACCTCCTTTATGTCTCACAGTTGTGAAACAGCCCAGCTATACTAGCCCTCAGTTTATGTAATAAAGTTGTGTACTATAAATGGATCAGCCAGTTGGGACTGGAACCACAATCTTCAGGGAACCTTTCAACAAATCTGGTTCAGGTTTCAAGCTGCAATGAAATTTGAAACGAGGTGGGTTTCATGTGGTTTCAGGTTTTGTTGAAAACCTTTCAACCAGCTCTAGTCAGTAGCTGTTGCTTTTTCAGCTTCCTCCCTCTAACATGTCTCTAGTATTTTTAGCTGAATGTGCCTCAGATGGAGGTCAGTTAGGAGAAGGGGTGGAAATAAAAGTCCCTAAATGTGACTAAACACACTAGGAATTGAGAGAGACTGAGGGGGATGCCCTTTCCTTGTTAAATTCACCTTTTGGAGATTTACTGAAACTTCATTTTTGTATGGAGATTTTTGGACTGTTTAGCTAACTGTGATAATAGCACTACAGATCACCTTCTAACTGGCTGGATCAAGTGGAAAAGGAGCCCTACAGACTCTTTTTGGCAAGCAGACAGGAGACCTGGAGAAGCAGTCAGATTCCCAGCTGGCCCGTGGCTCTCACAGCCGGGAAAGCAGTCTGCACACTGCCTGCCATGGAGCCAGGAGGCAAGGAGGTGCTCAACTTCCCAGCTGGCAAGGAGAGTGCAAGGCCTGAAGAAGAGGGCTGCTTTCTGTTTGGCTTCACAGGTTGAGTGAGAGGCCAAGAAATGAGGTTCAGTTCCCATTAGCCTGTCTGGTTCTTGATTTGCTTCCTTTAGTTAAAAGAAGCAGAGAATACTGATGATGTTTTGCCAGGCACAGGATTGAAGCTGAGTGGCATGGAAGAATAGAGACTTAAATAAGCACAGCTCACTGTCTCCACTTGCTTTTGTTAGTTCGTGTAACAACCTTGCTGCCAGCAACCTTCATTACTAAAGGGAGGAAAAAACAGGGGTCATTGGGAGGTTATGGTGCAGTTCTGCCTTTGGTACTTAGGGTTGTTTTAAATTATTACAGACCCATTTATATTGGTAGAAACCTATTGTTAGCCTAGGCTCTGTATAGATGGTTTAAATATTTAGGAAAATAACTAGTATTTAATGATTCCTTCCCAGGTATATTGGAAAATATACTTAATAGTTTGTAAAATATTATTTAAATATGTCACATAATATTATTTAAATATGTCACAGGTATTTTATGTGTAGACGATTCAAGCTACATCTCCCCTGAGTGCATATTTGTAGTTTATTACATTTTTTTTGGATACACAGTAGTTAAGAGAAGGACAACAATAGATCTTCTGTTAATATGTGGCTAGCACCATTGTAAAACCTGATTTTTATTTTTTTTACCCTCATTGCCTGTAGTTATTCCTTTGGAATTTGTGGCCTGTTTTTAAAAATCATTCCTGATTTTTGTGCCAGTCTTTGCTGGAGTTTGTAATAACACACTGTAATTTAGGCAGCTCTCTAAAGTCCCACGTGTAAAGTTATCTGTGTAGTGATTGCATGATCAGAATACAAGACAGCCCCATTTTCACTGAGTGCAAGATACTAACATTTTTAAATTACTTCAGATCTATGATTCAGTAAAAGCCAGTGGAACCTGAACTTCAAGGCTCTTTGCACTGCAGGCAGTGCAGCCCATCTGTTACCTCACTTTAACACAGTGCTAATAGCCAAGGCTGTAGCAGCACATACTTAGCTGAGAAGCACACAAAGCTTTTGGAAGGTGTTAGTAGCCTGGGCTGAAGTTTGTGCTGATGTAGCTTCCCTCTTGGTATCTGAGTTGGCCAGTGAGTCTTATTCAGTGCATTCACAGGTGCAGCTTTCAGAACACATCTGGTCCCAGTATAGAGACAGCATGTGTTGCTTTTGAGTTTTATTATAGATTTTTATCAGATAACATCCATACTTGTAGATAGCCAGGGCTTTGTTGTTGTTGTTGTATTTGAATTCCCTTTATAGTAGGCATACTTTGAAACTAGTTTTCCAGTCTCATCACTCTACAGCCAGATTCAGGGCCATGAATAAACTCATGAGTGCAGTGAATTAGTGGGGCACTCCTGATCTATCAGCACATCTTGGAAACTGTGTATATCTACGGACATGTCTGCAGAGTGCAAGACAGGGTTCCATGAAGTTCCAAGCTAGTTCAAGTACTACAAGTCATATTACCAGCTTTCTCTAGCAGTCCTTCTGGACCCATTAATTGCACTGTATCATGTTATCATAGTGCTGTGATTTCTGAGTAGGCTGCTGGGCCCTCTTGGGGAATGAATCACTGGTGAGGAGCTGTGAGTCTACTCACCAAACCCCTTGAAGCAGTTTATCAAGGAAAGCCGCTCAACCAGATAGCATCTTCTGAGCCATGGAGGGCTATTGCAGAGTGCCTCCAAATATAACACTGTGGCGAAGTGGGGAAAAAAAAAAAAAGGTAATATACTGATGACTTAAGTTATGGATAGAAGGCCCAATAATGGGGGCAAACTACAGTCCAGAACAGATACTCTCAAGCCTTCATTGAACCTCACCACTATGTTTTTTATTGAAACACAAAACATCCATGGGCAACATGGGCAACCTGCCCTTTGAAAGCACTTGTGGTCGCCTTTTTTTCTAGAAGCCAGCTCCGATGGCTTTGGAGGAGAGAAGGTGGCATTATCCTATGTTCACTTTTTTTCCATAATCAGTTTTAATCATAGTATTTACAAATTATTTCATTTTAATAACAGCTGATTGCCACATTTTATAGGCAATAATCTATAAACTGGAATTGTTTTGCACTCAAAAAGCTTAAAATAGCAAATACTATTTGTTTATAAAATGTTATAAAAAACCAATGCCCCATGCTGAAACTTTGTACACCACCTTTCATTATGTAGTTCTTTATTGCTGTGTTATAAACCCTTTGTAAATGGTTTTTGCAGTAAAAGTGCTGACACAACTTTAACTATAGAATCTTGAACAGCAGCAATGCAACTGTAATGCTAGAGTATAAGGAAAGAATGATATACAAAAAAAACAAAGAGCAAAAGAGTTTCAGAAGTAATTCATCCTAATACACCGGTCCTATATGTGAACAAAAGAAATAATCCAACAAAGTCTTAAAGTAGACCTTGGAATATTTATCATTTGGCTTTTAGGTTGCCTGCCCAGGAGGCACTGGACTGTTGGTATGCATCGGTTTGGTCCAGAGAACTGCTGAAGCTCAGTTCACTCCAGTGACTTTCTGTTGTCCACTTCTGGTATAAACAGCTGATTGTTCATAAACAATAAGGCAGTCTGTATGGTGCTAAGCAATCAGTAAACTAAGGAACCCAAGAGAAATGTGCTTCTGTAAGACATCTCCAGTGAGACAAACCCGGTGTAAGACATTCCTGCAGCAATTCAAGCTAGTTGCTGTCCTTTGGCGTTCTTGACAGCAGCTGAAACGGCATCCAAGTCAATAGCAGCTGTCTGTGTTATAAGAGAATCCTTCTGGGGTACCATATGCAAACAAATTTTTACTATTGGCTTGCATTTGCCAGATTAAAGGTCTGTTTGAATTAGCGCAGATCATGAGGAATTATGAGTTTAGCCAAAGAAAGATACATAACAGTTTCAATTACAATATGCAATGGCTATGGGGCCCTTTTGGAAGTGGCCTGACTGTCACGCCACTTTGTTTCTCATCACTTTGAATATGCCTGTAATGTAGTGTACCTCATGCAACTGAAAATCAATTCGTTCTCTCTCAATTCTAAGCTACCTCTCAAATTAAGCCCTATAAAACATTTCAAATAGAACAAAGAAAGCTGGCTGAAATGATATTTCATTTTCTGAAATAATTTGTCAAAGCCAGTCATGTTACACGTGGCCAAGGAGGACACTGTTCATTTGAAAGGCTATTGAGAATTGGAGAGCTCATAAGTTCAAGTCCATCTGCTGCAGACTTCATGCACTACTAACTATTAGAGCAGCTCGACAATAATCTCAGCATCATCTTTTATTCCAGTCACAAAGGGCTGTCAAAAACCAAATAGTAAGAATTACTATAAACAGCAATGATTCAGTCTCAATGGCAATGGCTCTCTATAATCTAGCAATGTAATCTACTGCTCTACCCTTAAATTGGATATAGCATATGAAGTCCATCAGCCATGCAGAAAGTGAAAATGTATATTGTCAAGGCCTTTGCTGTCTGCAAAAGTGCTGATGAAGAGTCACAAAAGGGAGTTTTAAATGCCCTAGAAAAAAAATCAAGTAACATTAAAGTCACAAATAGCAAATTTGACAACTCGCTCGGGACGAAGAAACTGCCTTCGAAAGTTTTATATTAGCTTCATGCATCATTGTTATAATTTATTAATGTACAATTTTTAGTTCATTCAGACTGCATGGCTGGGGAATGGTAACTGTAACTTCTTTTTCATGATAAACAGCTGTTGAAAGATTTGCCAATATTCCCTCCTCTTATAATTCAAAAATGCATGCATTGCTTTTCATATTTCTGTTTTCCCAGAAGCATAAGATGATACTATGTTTATGATTTAATCAATGAAACCTGTTCTCTCTGGATATTCCTACACTGTTTAGTTTGGTAATGTGCATATATGCACCTAATCTATTAAACATCAGATCTTGTGGCTGCACCAGTGCATATACTGGGTGAAAGCCATCTCTAACACTTTAGCTTTTTCAGTATTCAGTAATTCATAATCATCTTTGATTACAATCTCAGGAGCTTGGAAGAAAGAGACAAAATTGATAGGCAGTAAAAATACAGAATTTTTAAAAGGTCACCTGCTAGCAGGATTAGAACTTTGATTCTACTTGCTCATTATAAAGAATATACCAAACATGAAATTGCATAACTTGAATCTGTTCTTTCAGCAGCAACTGGTATATATGACTAGCAAATGTCATACACCATTCTTACAGTGTGTGTGGAGAAACTTTTTCCTTGGCTGAGTATTGAGTACACCAACATCTAATGCATGTGCTGTTCTAAGGAAGGATGTTTCAGATAGTCCAGCCCCTGTAGCTGGTAAAATTTGCAGGTCTGCTCCTAACCCCTACAAGTACAGCCTCTGTCTTGCTGGTTTCTATCCGAGTTTTTCCATGACCTATAAGACACTATTTCTGTTACCCATAAGTGTATAGTATGTGCTTGACCTTTAGTTCATCTCTCTGTAGTGTGAGAACCAAAATACCATGGCATTGTTTCTATGAAACATGTTTGAGTTATGGGATCCTTAATTTAATCATACAATAAAGCTCAACACTGGAGGTATTTGCAACATTCCTTTCAAAGAAAAACATTGTTCAGTTAGAGACCTGACCAAAATATTTTAAAAGTTAATTATATGTAATGATCTTAATATTATAGGCAAATTCTTCATTTGATCTTCGGTGTCTCTCAGGGTAGAGTTGGGTAAATTGGAAGAGAAGAATTATTAGAGATAAATCTACAATTTTCTATTAAATTCCTCCCAAAGTATTCTAATGGCTGGAGAGTACATGTCAGTCTATTCCCTGTAAACTCAGTGACAAAATTCTTGATTTTGTTTCATCATTTGTGTAACAGTTTCTACTTTGGAAGGGCGGGAAGCACAGTCTGCTTTGATATGAGCTTCATTCTGTCTTTATTTTGGAAATTGCTACATCACCAGTGAATACAAAAGAAATGAAGACCACAATCTGCTTATAATTGCAAGTTAGCTAAAATCACTGAAATTATTCATATAACAGAAAGTGGCTTTGGCCCTATAATAAATAGAAAAATTAAAGGAAGTGATAGGGATATTCAGATGTTTAGATGACTATCTAGAATTTTTATCTGTAGGAGTTAAAAAAAAAAAAAAAGTCAGATCAAATCTATTTTAGTGAAAATAGGATGAAGATCTGAGCTCAACTGATATGAATTCTGTAATCTCTAAATTCAATTATTCCTTTACTGTCAAAGGAACATCTGACACTGCCTGCTTATTTCACCTCCCACCACCCTCCACTCAATTCCCAACACAGAAAATGCAGAGCTCACACCCTCACAGAACTGGAGATCTAGAACTTGTCAGGAATATCCTTAGTGCATTTCTGAAACCCTTTTGTATGTATCTATCATTCTTAATACATGTATCCATCTCTTCTGATTTCAGAACAAATAATTAAGTGCACCAATTGGTATTGTGACAATGCTTTTATTTAAATATTTTAAAATATAATAATTAGTACTTCACTGTTCTCCTTTGGTTCCCTCCATGTTCTTTGCCTTCTCACTAAAATCACTTTTGCAGCTTACTCTACATTTCTCTTCTTGTCATCTGCAGTTCTCAGCCCCCTCACTGTCATTCTCATATCTTCATCCATTTCACTTTGATGGTTACTCCCCCTTTATATAGACTGCCTGTGCTATGCTCGGAGTAGTCAGAGCTGATATATTTTGGCTGTGTGAGCGTGCACAGATACAATGTTCTCCTTGGGAAGGCCACAATGAACTGTATTATCTGTCACATGCAGAACCAGCTAGCTAACGTTTGATACAAAGTTAGGTGGGTGTCCAGCCTCACAGGGCATTGGAAAGCAGAGGAAAGATTTACGTTAAATGTGCAGACACTCTCAAAATAACAATAGTTCTAAGGGAGATGAGTTTTCTCAGACAATTCCTCCTTCAACTTCTCAGTCCTGCCTGATTGAAATCTAGCCACCCATATGGTATGAAGATGTCTGTCTGGGCATAGTTGCACACAGATGTAAACCTACTTTCCAGAGGTTTCATGATGATAATGAATAACCCGGGAAGAATCCTGGACCAGGTGAGGGCTTTGAAGGTCAGGAAAGAGATGCTCAGGAGGAACACTCATTAACTACAAATGGAGAAAAAAAATTCAATAAATAAGTCCATATAAACGTCAGGGACCAATTAATGGTGCAAGAAAGACAGTAACTGCCTCTTTGCACCTATGATGCAGAGTACAGCCACAAAGCCCACAGCATGATAGCCAAGATCGTGTTCAGTGAATCCAGCATTCAGTAAGAAACCTTAGAATAGGTCCAGCTCTGAGCTTTCCACAGCAAGAATTTTATTTGTTTGGAGTGACCAGCTGAACCTACTTAGATCTTTGGGCCCTGTTTGTAGCTTCATATTGAAGCTACAGGTAAGGTAGAGACTGACTATGCTCCTGGGAGGACGTTTTGAGAGTGACTCACTGTTTTATTTCTAATTTGGTAATGTATCTTCCCTCCCCCCACCCCCACCTGCACTAGGGTGGCATTGCCTGAAACGATTGCCTGAATGAAGAGGCTGATGTCAGATTTCCAGATCTTATTCATAGAAATCTGCAGTGTAGCCTTGGTTCTGAAGTTTTCTCATGCAAGAGGAAATATGATATCTCTCTTAACTGGAAGATCTTTCTAAGGCTCGTAGAATGTCTTCGACTGGAAGGGACATCTAGTCCAACCCCCCTGAAGTAAGCAGGGAGATCCTCAACTAGATCAGAGTCTCATCAAGCCTGACCCATGATCTAGAAAAGAGTATCATCCAGTCATCCAGCCACAGGCTTGTCTTTGGTTACATTTCATGGTCTCCCTGACATGTAGCAAAATGTTGTGAGCCAGTAAGTGTGGTTTCAAAAGTTGTATGAATTTTAAAGCACTTTGTTTCTTTCCCTGTGGTTTTATTCTAGGTGAGTGCACATGAGCAATTACAATTCTTTGGCAGATAATTAGCATTAATGGTATTCTTAGTTGTAATTATAAAGCAGCACTTTGACTGCTTGTACAATTGCTGTAGGTACAGTAGCATCAAGAATTCTCTAATCTGCCTTTAAAGTGATTCTTTTAAACTACATTTTCATGATTGCTATTCTTGTACATCGTTTTCCCATCTTCCACCCTGTAAAAGGAAAGGAAGCATCCACTGGACTGTGATGTTTGTCATTCAGAGTAAAAACTATTTGTTCGTCTTAAATTAATGTTGTTCTCATATTGGTTTACAGTATACATTACTCTGTAACTGCTTTACTGCATTTCAAATGCCTTTTTTCAGTAGATATGAATCACAGAAAGTACTGACAACTTGTTAGAATTGGGCCTATAAACAATGCTTTGGTTTTAACTAGGCCTTTGGAGAAGAAGATACAAATAATACAAAGTGAAAACCCTGTATACTTCTTTGTCAACTTACCTTGAATAATGCCGAAGCTCATATCACTTCTTACTATTTCCAGTTGTTTTACACAAAGGCTGTTATATTTAAAGCCAGAATATGTGCAGCATATGTTAAGCTATTTATAGATTTACAATTACCTCATCAGACAGAATCAGGCAGATGGTAAACATTACTACTAGGCATAAGTACATTTAGAATCAGACATTTAAATAAATTCAGATCTGTCTCAAGCTTATTTAAAGGGTTTTATCTCTTAAGCCATTTGAGGTGTCTGGTTCTGGTGAGTATTTTTGTATCACATTCAGATATCAGGCTGTATGACCAACAGTCTATAGATAGCTGTAGAAATCAGAGTACATTAATTCTTGTTTTCTGAGCCTGACACAAGCAATTGAACTAGTAAGCCAAATTAATTTGAGAATAAAAAGAATAAAACTTTTAGATTGAAAATGACAATGGCTGTCATCTTTTATGGTGTTGAAAGAATATATGTGCTTCAGGGAACATCAATTGGTCTCTCTCTAAAGCTGAAAGAGCTTCATATAGAGATTAAAAACCTGACAAAGATACATGCCAGAAGGCCAAATTATAATCTTTCAACTTCAAAACCCCAGGCTATGGTGGCTTTTCACATGAATCTTACAAAAGAACAAAAATAAGAGTTCAAACTAGATCTGAGAACTGAGTGAGCACTTCAGTTGAATGTGATTAAAGTTCCACTAGACAGCTTAAAAACATTTTTGGATTCTTCAAAATTGATATTTTTAGACAATTAAAAAATATATGTCAACTTAAATGGTGTTGACAAATGAAACCAAGCACTCAGAAAAACAGACTTTGTAATTTAAATTGAGTTACTGGGGTTTTGGGGTTCTTTTTTTAACTGTCAACACTCATTTTCTGTGTTTCTCCAAAACTCCTCACCTGATGCACTGTGATACAATCCTGTTAACATCCCTTTTTTCTTTGGATGGCAGGGAAAGAATGCAGTGATCCACATTCCACCCTTTGATACTACAATTGCTAATCCAAAGCAATGCGAGAAAAGTCAAAGCAATTCATTCAGAACAGCTGCACTGTAGCCAAATTCAGAATTTGGCCTGAGGTTTCTTCAAGACACAGTCTGACTGAGGGGTCCAAAAATACAAACCAGAGGGAATATGAAATGACATATCTGGAAATCTACTCTCTTAAGGTAGATAGCGTGTTCCTCTGAATGGTGGATGCAGGAAGGAGATGTGTAACTCCACATCAGTGATACTGTAACATCCTCATCTGTGCAGGAGTTCATATAACAGTGTGAGCAAGTTCTCAGGCAGATGGGAGATGCCCTTACAGTGTCACAGGCTGCATGGAAGGACCTCTTTCAACAGGGTTCTGGCACTCAGCAAGGAAGTTGACTATAGCAGTCCCAACTGTGGCTAGACCCAACAAGCTACTGATACCTGCTAGTAATTTTCTAAAACATTGGTTGAGTTGATCTATAAAGTGCCTTGAATTACTACCCCTGGGCACTGAGTAACAGAGGAGTGTCATGCGAGGCAGCACTCCAGCCCATTCACCTCCTCTATGCTGCCAATACTGGAAATATGGAAAAAGGTTTGCACAACCTCTACCTTCATGAAACAGTTCATGCAGTTATGTCTGCTATGTCCATTTATGTTACCATGCTGTCCTCTTTGCCTGCTTCAGTGAATGTATGTCATGCTAGTAGCTGATCTGTAAAATGCATATCCACTAGGACATGCCTTCAGACTGGAGGTATACTCAAATGAGTATTCAAATCTCACGGGCTTTCAAAAAACTCTGTTTTTTTTCCATGCTGGACTTCACTATTAAGTTCAGGATGTGTTCTACTCTCTCCTTGAGGGTTAGTGTTTGTACATGTCTTACTTTTCTTCAAGTGTTTTCTGGGACTCTAGTTAACTCGTTGAAAGGTCTCGCTGGTATCCTTGAATTATTAGGCACAGAGTAATTCTGCACACACAGAAGAAAAGTAGCAGTGATGTATTTGCAACCATTTCTAAAATTATCATGGTAATTTTTCATCATAATTGCCACATAACTGCTTAGGGTGTTGGACTTTTTAATTTTTTGTTTGTTTGTTTATTTTACCTCATAACTCTATTCCAGTAGCTAAGATTTTTTTCTAAGTCTAAACCTTTAGCATTTACAGTTGAAATCTGAAGCTGCATGGTTTGAAACACTACATCTATCTAAATGTGTAAGAAGGTAGTGAGCATTGTTGTGATTATACAGGGATTGGTTTGAAAAGATTGATGAGGAAGAAGAGCACAAGTGGGGCCACTGCTCTGTGATGCAGCACTCTGCATCTCTGTGCCTTACTGTGGATACCTGCAGAACATAGTTAACAATCACACAGAATCATAGACCAGCCCAGATTGAAAGGGGCCTTGAAAGATCATCTGTTCCAGCCTTTTGTGATTGTAGATTTTCTAGCACCCTGTCCAATCACATCCGAAAACCTCCAGTGACAGGACTCTACCACATCCTGGAGGAGTTGTTCGTATGAATGACTGCTTTCACTGTAGAAAATATATTTCTTATATCAGAATTAAATACATTTGTGTTCTACACT
The DNA here is from genome assembly GCA_013399075.1 of Chloroceryle aenea. Taxonomy (NCBI): domain Eukaryota; kingdom Metazoa; phylum Chordata; class Aves; order Coraciiformes; family Cerylidae; genus Chloroceryle; species Chloroceryle aenea. The sequence goes on along the minus strand of VWZY01000381.1, from coordinate 185,443 downwards.
GAGAGGGAGTGCATGGGACACAAAGTCATCTTAGACACCCTGTGGACTTAGACAGTCAACACCAGATACATGCTACCATTCTGTATATCATGAGATAAAAACCAAGATATTTTTATTTGGTCCATAAGTGTGTTAAATACTAGACAGAACTGAGTCTGAATGGAGTTTTCATACTGCAGCAAGTGATAAATATAAATCATCCAGCACTGTCATGCCATCAAACTCTGTTCAAAATACAAAGTAGAGTTCGTGTGGAACACACTAATGTGTTTAGATTTTATTTTGGGTTTCATTAAAGGACTTACAAGGCTATCTTTGGATATATAGAATTGCCTGGGGGCTTTAAACGATTTTATTTCATACAGCATTAACATGCTAAACCTAATCTCTGCTGCTAAAGATAAAGAATGAACATAATTCTCATTGCAGGTGGCTCAATCCTCATTTCTTCTTGTTTGAAATTCATTCTTGTATTGCTGTACTTTGAAACTTCCACTTCTTCCATTGCCTATTTAAGAACTGAGAATATATGAGGAGGGGCAGAAAAAAACATAAAAACTTCTACAGATAAAAGAAGTAATAATAAGCTTACCTTCAAAAAGTTGCCTGATAGTACAGATAAATCACAGAGGTATAGAAAGCATAGTGTAATCTAGCTAATTGTAAATGGATAAATACTGCATGTAGTCAAACCTTAAATATTTGGTTTTGTGATCACAGTAAAATCCAATTACTTCCACTGCAGTTTGTTAATAGAGAATCAATGAGATCACTGTGCTAATATGCAGAAAACGTTGAGAGATGTATTTTAGAGAGTCGAGTTTTGTAGTGGTTGACTTATTCTTGATAAGAATTATGATTTTTTTTTACTTATCTTTTTTACTGGTAAGGAAGATCTTGCTAGAAAACTAAACCATCATTCCTCTACTCATGTAAATAAGCTCTAATTTAGAAAATGCTGGTCATAATATGCAGTCTTGCTTTAGTAATTTGTCAGAATAATTGCTAAATGTAAGTTAATGATTTAGGTCCTTGATGTGTTCAGTCTGTCTTATTAGTTGCTTTAATTTGTTTTTGTGTAGTTTAGAGTGGGCTACTTTGATCTGAGATTATTCTATTTCATTCAGTATCTTTAGCTTCCAATTAATGTAATTTTAGCAATAAATGTGGTTCCTAGACAAAATGTGGTATCAAAGCCTTTAAGAGGAAGTTCTTTATAAAGAATTCACTGTTTGTGAAGAGAGCTAATCTTATCTTTCTTTATGAATCTGGAAGAGACAGAGAAGTTACTCTAGTTGTCAGTAAACTGTTGAGGGCTGTTTTATCTGAACGTTTCAATAAAAACTCTGAAGAGTATAGAAAGAAAACTTTCTGTTTATAGATTCAGAAATTTTCTGAGAAATGCAGAAAAACTATTCATGAAGAAATTGAAGGGAACATTTGTATTTTATCAAGTAATTATAAATACTTAGAGTAGTGTAGTACCTGGGCTATTTTCAATATAATACATTTTTGAAGCTTCCAAAACCAATAACTGCTTTCAAAGGAGTGCGACTCACTTCTAAGTCCTTATGTAAGTGGAAAGTTTGGAAATCTGTCTAGTGGGGTCACACCGAGAACTTCAAGTGGCTACATGCTTTGAAAAAGTCTGTTCTTAATCTTGTGCCAAATGGGAGGTGAGCTCTTTTGATAATTTGGCCCAGGGTTTTGTAGTTTAAAATTTGGTTGCAATTCCATTTGGAAAGAGGCCTTTAATGAATTTCCTAAACTTATCCTAAGTTTTCTGTATTATCAAACGCAGTGGTAGGATCATGAAATCATCTGTAACGCTAAATTTTAAAACAAGGGATGTTGAAAAAGAGTTGTGTTTCCTTTCAGTTTTTCTTACACACTTGAAATTAATTATTCCAGTGGGGGCAGCAGTACGATGCTGTGGAATCATTTTGAAACAGTGAACAGTACTCTCTGAACTTGAAGGAAAAATACCTTCCACCCCCACCAAAACACAGTTATATTGGCTCCATGCAGAGCATAAAGCATAAATCAGGAGAGGAGTTTGCATATTTCAAATGTCAGCTGCAGACATGTGCAAGAACAATTTACAGAAATTCTGGGACATGAAGCCAGAAAATATACCTTTTGCCTCCAACAAAATTGTTTGATTTTTAAAATTGGTGAGAAGAGATGAAGGAACAAAAGAGCTATGAGCCATCTCTTTGCACTTTGCCATAGAATCTAGAGAAAGTCCCTGGAGGTCCAAAGCGATATTGCATATCTTTGCACTATGCACAGCCTTTTGGTTGTTGCTGCTGAAATTCTTGGTGCTATCTTTTTGCCAAAAAAGGTTTTGTACAATAAAAGTGAATTGCTGCTCCCCTACTTACCAAAAGTAAGATTGCTTGGCGTTGGCAGAAGAAAGCTGGTGCTGTGCCATATAGGTGCCTTCACATATGAATTATGTTGTATGTATATGATACAACAAAGATGACACAACACTTGCAGTGGGCTGAAAAACGTAGCTTGGTACTCACATCAATCCTTAGCAAAAAAAACTGATGCCATTTCATTTTCAGATGTAATAAGTCATTGTGCAGGTGCAAACCAAGTGTTTTTCATGATAAGCAAACCTGCCCTAGTTTTCAAGGCTGAATGGTAACTTTAAGATTAACAGCTATCTCCTGAATATGTTTCTGTTTATCTTGATATTTCACTGATGATAGTGGAGTCATCAAAAAAAAAAAAAAGGAAATATTCAGCGTGCCATGAGGAAAAGTATGTGACAGGAATGCGTCTTGCAACAGAGAGATTTCACAGCAGAAAAAAGTTGAGCACAGTTCCCAGAGGCATGGCTTCTTTTCAGAGGCCTGTAGACTGCGAGACTACAGCTTCATGTCCCAGTAAGCTGCACATGCAGCAATAAATTCAGCCCTAGGATGGGTGATTCTGTTAATTGGAATTGGCAGGCACAATGGGGCTATGATCACAGTCACATTAAAATGATGCATACTGACTGGGCTGAAAAAACACCCACATTAGGACATTCACTCTCACTAGCGACGATCCTCATTTTTAAGGATATCTGAGAGGACACCAGTAAATGTATTCCTATCTTTTCATCACAATTGCTAACAGGATAATTAGAAATCTATGTTGTAGGCTATTTGATTAGAGAGTTGTACAGCACCTGCAAATAATTGTATGAAGAGAGGCGTGTGTTAGCCTGACATATGTAAACAGTAACTGGAAACTTAGCATGCGATATGGAATCACTGAATTTTAACTGGATAAAGAATTAATTGCTATATTTAAAATGGTCATCAAGGAAAACATAGACTAGTTTGAGTGCCCATTTTTTAGGTACTTTGCTCCACGAGGCAACCAAAAATGTCCTGATAGTTACAATACAATTCCACAAGATACTTTTACTAGTGCATTTTTATTTAAAATTCGAGTTAGAGTGACACCACAAGCAGATGTATTTGTAGAATTTGTGAAGGCGTGGAAATTGCTTCACCAAGGCCATGACTGCATGGTGTTTCTGGAGAGGGAGAGGTGGGAATCTCTGAAGCTAGTTTTGCCTGTGGAAACAGCGTCACTCTGAGGCTCAAAACAAATTAAAGTTTGACATGAAAAATGCATGTTCCACTAAACAGAAATGCAAAGTCTGTACTAATGCATCTTGCTCAAAGAAAACATGGTTAACAGATATAAAAAAAGCCCAAAAAATTACAGATAATTTATTGGGAATGTAAGGTAAAACCAGCTAATGTATCATGATATTTAAGTGTCATCAAACTAGTTAGCTATGTGTCCTTACAGTATAGCTGTGTTACAGGATTTCTCTACAGGAAAAAGTAGTTTTATTAATGGATCAGTGTCATTTCAGCATAAATACTTGACGAGTACAGAAATATGCAGAGCAAGTAGTAAGTTCTCAAGTGATGTCAAGTTCTGCTTCCCTGAGAATGTGCATTACAGCAGGCCCTTTGCTTCATGATCATCCAGTGACCATGGCAGCACCCAGAGCTTCGTTAACAATCTACCACTGCACATCTGACTTTTCACGACACATGATGGCCACGAGATGAGCCAACCTACAAGTCAACTGGTACTTCTAGGTAGCCACAGCTCCTTAGACCCATGGACTCTCACAGCCAAGGTACAAGTGTCATTCTGGAGATAAAGATTCCCTAAGATTGGTCAGGGTAAGAAGAGTGGCAGCAGAGTATAGCATGTGCATAGTCTCTGAGGCCATCTGTCAGCAAAACTGTGTGGGATCTGGGATCCTTGAGGAGGCTCTCTGACAAGCCCAGGGCCATACAGTTCTTCCCACTCCAACATGGCCACAAGCAGGGAAGGACCTTGGCTTCTGTAGCACAACAATAATGTGCTAATGTTCTAGTGTTCTTTTTAGGATTGCAATTGCAATTCCACCACAGAATAAATTAGACCACATCGTAAATTAATCTCATGTGTAATTTCAAGCACATGAGTAATCCCAGGGAATATTACAGTGTTTTGCAGAACTGGGGTCTTAGGGGTTTGTTTTTCTGGAAAAGTTTACGCTGTTTCATCTGTAAAGTTAGCGAGATTCACTGACACAATAACAATGGAGCAGCTATAACTTATTCCAAGTAAGGACAGCAGTGTATAGCACACAATCAAAATGAGATCTTTAAACACAAAAATTATTATGTTGGGGTCTAAAAATCAAGATGTACCCATCTCTCCCTCTCTCAAAGAGGATAAATCAAAAGAAGCCAAATATTTTTTCTTCTGCCTTTCTCCAGGCCATGGACAAGCATGAAAAATGTTAGCATAAAAGGCTTTTTGAAGGTGTTTAGAATGTGCACAGTGACAAGGCAGAATGAAAGTGTCATCTCAGCCTTAAGTCTCAAGTTTTTATTAAGTTACGTCTTGAATTTCTTTTTAATTTCTGTGAACTGCAAAGTGTCAGTGTTGGAGTTTTAAATTATAAATAAAATATTTGGCTTGTCATATTAAATAAGATCTGAAATCAACAGCCTGTATGAATTGTTAATAGTTAACATAGCAACTTCAAAATTTTTCTCTCGATCATTATTTACGTCCTTTGGTCACGTTATTTTAAAAGTTTCGTTTCCATGATAGCATGGATTATTTGCAACTTTATTCATACCATTCTTATTTTTTTTTAAAGGGCTACTCATTTCTGTCTGCAGAAGCATCACAGTTCCTAGCAGCTAAAAAGCAAACTTGCTGTCACTTTGACTATATTACACACAGAGTGGCTAAAATAGTGATTTGGGACTAAGCAAGAAAAAAATCTGAGTCTATGGTTGATAACTAACTTGTGGTTAACTTTGATAACCTTGAAGAAGTCCCACATCTGAACTGGATGACCATCAGGTTTAGGTTTTAGTGTCTGTAGAATTCAGTTTTCCATTTAGAAATATTTAAAGAAACATATAAGTCTTTGTATGAATAACTGTTTTGGAGTTGGTTTTTTTTTTGTTTTGTTCTGTTTTTTTATCTGTGACCACTTTTTTTTACTTTAAACTGGATATTTCAGAGAAAAAGCCTATCTTCTTCATGTAGGTACAGCACCCACTTCATGGGGTCCTCACTTCAACCTCCTCTCTGGGTCCCTCTCAAGCTTCTCCTTTTACTAATCCAAGGTCCAGCTACCCAAGATATAATTTTCTTCTTTCTCTATATGCTGTTTCATGTCAATTAAGATATTTTTTGATACTCAGGACTAATTGCCATAGGTGATTGAAGAGGGGGAGATTTTGCAGTAATCAAAACCTGCATTTGAAGTGGTTTCACTAAACTACTTTTGTCTCAGGATAGTTGCTTTATGTTATCTAAAAGACTTCCACTTAGTTTTCTTTTACTGGGCTTTTTAATGTTTTTTTCAAAAGGAGTAGGTGAAGGTGGTAGGTTTTTGGTTTTGATTTTTTTTTTTTTTTTTGGCAGGGTAGGGGATATTGGTAATTAGGATGCCTTGATAGAATAAGGAAGGGTTTCATAATTGTGAGATTCACAAATTTTTCTTTGGATACATGCCAACTGTGAATGGATGGCTGTAACTAAAAGCAAGTATGTGAAACAAATAAATGGCAGTCTGTAAACTTTGCTTGCTACTTCATCTCAAATGATCCTTTCTTTGGCTCTATTCCACTCTTTGGGTTAACAGCACATTCAATCGTTTTAGTCCTTACATTTTTCAAGCCCCACATGCCCCCAGATATGTTAGTAATACAGTTACATCTAAGTAATACAGTCCTATATACATACTCCTCCTGGTGTATCCCACAAAATCCCTCTGTATTCATTTACCTTTTATTCTGTGTTCTTTCATCTATGCTTGCGATCTTTTAATAATAACCTCAACATCTATTCAACTCTTACCTACTCCATCCACTTCTTTCCCAAATATTTTTGTGCTTATAGACAAAATTATTTCAGTATGGATATATAAAGTGGTCAGCTCAGCCACATCAAGCAATCTTGTTCTAATGATCCCAGATTTTTTTTAAAACTTTGACTTAGCCACATATAATCACCTTTATAAGTAACAATGTATGAAGTCCATAAGTAGTTATAAATGCATAACATTTTCTTTCTTCACCTGGCACATTGTATATTTCTTGTGTCTTGTAAGAGAAATAATAAGAATTAGAAATACACTCAGGGCACCTTCTCTGATGTATACAATAGCAAATATTTATTTTTTTAAATGTTCCTAGAAGAGTTTGAAGGCAACTCAAATGTCTTGCATTAAATGTTGCACCTGTTAGAACATCACAATAAACTTTCATTGCTTAGCTGTTTTTTATTGGCCTCCCAATGACACATTAGATAAAAAGAAAATCGGAATGAGTTCCACTTTACCAAGATTATCAGCATTGAAAGAATAGTCAGATACTGCTGCTTAGAAGGGTAAGGTGCTGGAGGAAAAAAAAAAAAAAACCACAACAGAACAACCTTGAACTGCATTGCCTGTTACTCACTGATTCTGTTCCTCCCCTGGCAGAAGTCCATCTCAGCATCATTGCAATCTACCAGTGGGTGCTGCTATGGACACGGACAGAAAAGAGCCAAGTGTGAGACAGAAAAAAGGCTAAGACAAAAAAAAGGAAACCCTTTGCTGAAACAAAGAGTAAAACTGTGGTGGGTACTATGGGTACTAATAGAACAGCACTACAATTTCTGTTTCAGTCCTGCAACAAACAAGATTTTCTACTGTTCTTCTAGAAGTGTTGGAAAAAACCCTCTAGTCTTTAAATAGATAAATGTTACATCTGCAAATCATCTGTGGAAATAATCCATCTGTGTTTTAAAATGGGGAAGTATTACCCTTGGATGTTTCAAGAGCTCAGGCTCTGAACTGTTTTACTTTACAGCTGTATTCTCCTAGTCCTCTAAAAGAGCAGCCAAGAATGAAATGAGACAAGTGAACTCGATTTTGGTTTGCATGCATTTTGTAAAGTGCTGCTCTGAGTATAGACATGGAAGAGTATCTAAGCATTTTAACAGATCTGATCTTCTTCCTGAATATCTTCATCCTTACAGCTGTTTTCTCTTTAAAATCCTCACATAGGAAATACTTTCCACGTCTGCTGAAATCTGTTTCCTCTGCACCCTCATTCACAAGCACTTTAAGGGATTTGTTGGTTAAAAGACTATGCAGTAATTACTTTTGTTGCTACAATACTGTGATAGATGAGACTGTGTAGCTCCCATACAGATTCACCACAGAAAAGTACTGTTCATATCTGAGGACATTCTGAGGATTGTTTTCCAAGCGTAAAATCCCACAGAGCTCCATGTATCGAGTCTTGTAATTTCATGTCTTAAAATAGCTTTGGCCAAAAAAAATTTGACACATCATCTGGCCTGCACTATGCTGGAGAGGACTATCAACAGTCTGTTCTCCCCTGCCCCCAAGTACAAATAAAAAGACAGGGTTTGAGTTGCAAGAACAGTCTCAAGTGCAGACACCAGCTATGCCAAAGCCATAGAAAAGGGATGAGCAATTACAGAAAGCTGCCTGGAAGCCACCAGTCCCCTTTGGCTGTCTTGCGCCCCCTTGCCAGTGGGGCAAGTGGGGTATGGCAGGCAAGAGTTGCTGTGCCACAGCAACCTTGCTGTCCTGTACAGTGTCACTGGCCAGGCATGATATTTTGCACATAAGGTTACAACAAAGTGCTGTGAGAACCTAATGGTAGTGGGATGTGTTTGTGGGGGTGGGCAGGAGGGATAAGGGTAGCCTGTGGGTTGTCTCTTGTTCAGATCTGTCTGCATTGTAGTCATTTCTCTGAGCAACAGAGAGAAAAAAGTTCACGTGTTGTAATTCCAACTCATTTGTATGTCCATACTCTTCCATAGTCCTGTCATCCAAGTGCCAGGCAGCATCCAGGGCTTACCAAAGGTGAATTTTCAGGCAACAGTCATTTAAATGCTAATGTCTTACTAGTGCTAGTTCTGTCTTTGGGCTTTTCTAACTTTTCTCCAGGGGACTAACGTGGTGCACAGCTATTGCTGGATCTGAGGAGCTCAAGCATGGTATGAAGCAGTGTGTGCGGGTGTACAGGCATGCACGATCTACCAGCAGGCTGTATTGTGTGGCACACTACAGCACTGCGTGCCTGCTGGCTGTGCCCAGGACACAGGCAGCTCCATGCCCTGCTCTGTGAACTGCTCTGAGGGCACAGATGTAGGGTCTCCATCATGCACATGGGGCTGGCAGTGTCTATTTTGATCTGAAATTGATTAGTGGTTTTGGTTTTTTTCAAAAAAGTGTAAGAAATCAATTTGCAAATTGAGGCAAATCAAGGTAGCCTGCTGTGTTATCTATTATTTTGTGAATAAAGTTAACATAGCTCTTCACATCTCAAAACTCTATATGTGACTCAAAAGTAGGTGTCCTGTTCTTGAGGACATAAGTTCTTTAGGTTTTTCATATCTTCTTGTGTTGTTGATTGCCTTCCATCACATCCCTTCATGTTACATCGATTCCTGTGCCGATGTGACTAAAGGTCAGTAAAATAATATTACATAGTGGTAAAACTAGAAGGCAAATACGCCTGCCTCTGGATGAAATATTGTACCTACTATCAGCTCAGACAGTGAACAGTCAATCCCAGTTTAAAGCAGATAGTTAGGATTCTGTTATCTGCTAAAAGTGGGTAATTTTCTCTAACCTTGAACCATCCATGGCGAATGAATACCTGTCCTCTCTATCTCTAATTGGTGCACTGCAGATGAGGGCAGTAGTTTTGTGCATTTTTCCCCTGTCAGAAAAGGTAAAGAAAAAATAGTTATTGCATAGCAGTAACCATTTTACCTCCAATCCCAGCTTTCCAGGAAGGGACTGAGCACATGTGCAGTACAGCCTAGGCTGCATAAAGAAGACTGAGTGTAAAGTAGGGGGCATCTGTCCCTTTCTACCAGCAAAAGAACGGGAAACTGGGCAGAATGGTTATTATAAAATGCATGCTAGAACTGGAAAAGAGTTTGCAATGATGCATCCTCTAATAGGCATTCAGGAGCAGTCTAACACAGAAGTCATTTCTGTACATTAGGCAGAATTTTTAATGTGTTGCTTGGGGTTGGTTTGCTTGGGGTTGGTTTACTTGCTTTGTGGTCTTGCTTTGTTTTTTTGTTTTTTGGTTTTTTTTTCTGGGGGCAAAGGCATTTGGTTGGTTGGTTATTGTGACCAGCACTTTGAAATAATGCAAAGAAGTCTGCTGGCTTTGTTGGTAGTACACATAGGTCCCTGTAGTGTAGGGCCCATGGGCAGCCCCCTAACCCAACACCATCTACCACCCCACCTTCAGGAGTCAGACTATTTTTCAAAATTAGTAAAATCTCATTTCAGCCTTTTTTTTCCTTCACACAGACTTCACAGAAGTCTCGCATTTCCCATGCAGTCCTCAGCCTTTATAGGAACCATCTGACTACTTCCCACCTGGACCTGACAATTGTAAAGAGCTGGCTGGCCCCAAACCCTGTGGCTCTTTAGGAGGCAGACCACCTCCAATACACACACCTTTTTCTCTTTTTTTTGGAGGGGGAATAAACTTTTAAATGAAAGATGGCAAACACTATAAAAAATACCAAGCTCCAACAACATGTATATATTTTTAGAAGCTGTAAGATCTTCACAGATGTTTTTTTGAATGTAGATGTAGAAAGCATCTGTGAATACATATCCACATGCATACAGGCAGAACTGCTTAATTACACTGGTCAGATTCCCATGAGAAGATATCAGGTAAAAAAAAGAAGGAATTGTGTAGTGCTTCTGGTGTTTCAGACATATAGATGTGAACCTGCTTACCTGTGCATCTCTTTCCATTTTGTTCTGAAATGTTATGAAAGGGTTCGAAGAGTTGGAGTCCAAATGATGAAAATTTTATGACCTGTCTCACTCATTCCCTGTTTCTGACCCTTCTTAGCACTACATTTCATGGCACCAATATGGATTGAGGATGATGGTTTTAGGTACTAAGAGCAGAATATCACCTTCCTTTTTCTAACCTAGTGATTTTCCCATTTAAGTCTTAATGTTTTCCTCTTTGTATGGGCTTTCATCCCTATGAGGAAAAAACCCCACAAAACTATAATTTCTGTGTATAATTTGTAAAATAGAAACATCCACAGTTAGAAAACACTCAGAAGGATTCTGATCCTGATAATACTCTGATAAAATACCCAGGAATCCAAGAAAACAAGATGTTTAACAAGGCTATTTTCTATATCTAAGAAAATAAAAAAAAAGCGACTCAAAGAGAGCATCTAAAAGTCAGCTAAAATCATTTCCGAAGTACAAAGACGACAGGAAGTCAGTAGTCAATAAAATGACATGTAAAGAGTCTTTACTGCACCTTGCTCTTGTATCACATGAGCATAAGGGCTCTTTTCAGTGGGACTGTCAGTTTTGAATCTCTCTTCTTTTTTTAACCTTGTTTTGAGTGCCTCTCTGATGTGATTCTTCCATGGAGGGGCCTTGAGTTTTCCTTGATTACTAGCTGGTACAAGTTTGCTTTCTTTTCTGGACTGTGAATCCAGAAGAACATTGAGGCTCTGTGTGAAGATTTAAAGACTTTTTCCCATCCTTATTCCATACTTGAAATTCCATATTTGATGAACCACCCAGGGTAGGAGCAGATCAGGTCTGGGAACACCTAGAGATCTTGAAGGTGCACAAGTCCATGGGACCTGATGAGATACATCCTGAAGGAACTGGCAGCTAAAATTGCTACACCGCTAGCCATCAGATTTGAGAAGTCGTGGCAGTTTGGCAAAGTTCCAACAGATTTGAAAAGGGGAAACATAACCCTCAGTTTCAAAAAGGGAAGCAAAGAAAACCCAGGGAACTACAGACCAGTCAGCCTCACCTCTGTGCCAAGTAAAATCATGGAGCAGATCCTCCTGGTATCTCTACTAAGGCACATGATAAATAATGAAGTAATCAGTGACAGCCAACATGGCTTCACTAAGAGTAAATCATGCCTGACTAATTTAATGGCCTTCTATGACAGAGTTACATCTCTGGCTGATATANGACAGGTGATTCTTCCCCTTTACTCTTCTCTCATGAGACCCCACCTCTAATACTGCATCCAGTTCTGGTGTCCCCAGCATAAGAGGGACATAGATCAGTTGGAACAAGTCCAAAGGAAGGCCACAAAGATGATCCAGGGGCTGGAGCACCTCTGCTACAAGGATAGGCTGAGGGAGCTGTGATTGTTCCGCATGGAGAGGAGGAGACTCTTGGGGGGACTTTATAACTGCTTTCCTCTATCTCNTGTGACAAGTGGAGTTCCTCGGGGATCTGTTCTGCATCCGGTGCTGTTTAACATCATTGTCAGCAGCATGAACAATGGCATCAAGTGAACCCTCAGCAAGTTTGCCAGTGACACCAAGTTGTGTGTGATGCGGTGGATTCGCTTGAGGGAAGGGATGACATCCAGAGGGACCTTGACACTCTTGAGAAATGGACTAGTGCAAATTGCATGANGTTGTGGATGACCCCTCCCTGGATGTGCTCAAGGACAGGTTGGATGATGCTTTGAGCACCCTAGTCTAGTTGAGAGGCATCCCTGCCCGTGGCAGGGAAGTTGGATTAGATGATCTCTGAGGTCCCTCCCAATCTAAGGCATTCTATGATTATTCCCCTCTTCCAGTCATCTAATACCGTATCAGGCTTATGAAGGTATCACAGAGCAGACATCATCAGGGTGTCTCATCTCTGTAACAGTAGTATTTGCTAAGAACAAACTGGTAAGAGAGCAAGCGGGAATGTGACAGAGATCCCCACATAACCTATAGTGGAAGATCATGGTTCTTTTTGCTGGCAAAGTCAACAACAGCCACTTGTTCCTTTTTATTTTTCTTTTTTTTTTTCTTTCCTTTCCTAAAGAAAATTAAACATAAAAGGTATGTTAGCACAGCCTTAAATCTGAGATTTAGACATGTTTTCCAGTGTTACGATTCCCACAGCAATTGTAATTCGACTTCACTGCACATTGTACTGTAAGGCATAAAAATTAACATCACACTGTATACAGAAGAATATATTACCATAACCTCTGTGAAATGCTGTAGCAATTCGAGAGCAGCATTAGGCTGTGTCTACTTCAGGCTCTTGAATGAGTGTGTAAATTTAAGCACTAATATAGATGTTTTTTGGTTTTGGCTTATGTTTACAGTCCACAGTCCCAGGTTAGCAAGATTTTGTAATTACATGTAACTTGCAGCACATGATTTTTGATTTTTTGTTTCCTAGGGATTACTCAAGTGCTTAAAATCACATGCCAGCTTAAATACCAGCCTCCTGAGACCAAGGCCATTTCCGCTCAGGGGTTATTTGAGCAGCTGCTTATATCTTTTTAATCTTTCACTTTTCAAGCGAAAATTTCCTGTCCTTGGTGACTCTTTTTATTACATTTAAAAATTAATTTTAATAAAGCTTGAGCAAAAAATGGTTCATTGTATTTGAGAATGAGGTAAAGCAAAAAGGTCACTTTTCCTATTATAAAAATTGCATGTGACTATTATTGAACAACTCAAAAATCCACAGTGGTTGGGCTAGGAAGCTTAAATTTGGCAGGAAGACAGGTGTTTGGGGGAAGAGGTGCCTTCAACTGTTCCAGTAAAAATGTATTTTGCTTTGCTGAGCGCTTGGAAACCATTTCTCACTCACACTTGGTAGTCCTTTAACAGTAGCCTTCTTTCTCTGTTGCACCTACTTTTACTACTTCTTCAGCTCTCCCTTCCACTCTTAAACTACTGGGGCATCAGACCTTATGCTAAGTATCATTTTATACTACATAACCATTCCTGGCATGTTGCTGCCACTGAAAAGGTGTAAATTATTGTAGTGCAAAAAGTTTCTTGAGATTTAAGTCACTACTGTACTACTCTAACAGACTGAACTTAAAGTACTCTTTTATTCTACACCTGTATACTGTGTGATAACTCAGGCACACAGATGTGGTTGTAGGCAGTTTGTAGACCACTTAATGATTTTGTACTTGTTACACAAGATATGGAAGCCCAGGGTTTTAGATCAGAGCTTATTATTGCAGTATGTGGAGCCCGATAGTGCTCTGCTGGGAGGACTGCTGGTTTCTGCATCTTTTATGATCATCGAATGCATGCTGTAGCCAGAAACACCTCTGCCTGGACTATCATCATCTATTTTTCTGGCCTCTTCCTCCTTCCTGGGGAATGTGCACACATGGCAGCTAAGACAGATGTACATGCGAGTAACGCTTGGTTGGTAGTCATACTGTCTGTTTCCAGTAACATTGGCAGCGACAGGTCCATCCTGGGCGTGCAGCCTCACTAATCCTCTCAAGGGTTTTCCTGTGCCTCTGTGACATGGATCAGACTCCTAAGGCAGCAGGAGGCTCACAGCCTCACTGGGACAGCCTCACAGCCTCAGTGAGGACATGGAGACATCAAAGCATTTGTGAAACCTTCTGCCAGCTCTTCTGTGGTTATAACCTCACATGGCCTAGCTGCAAAGACCAAAGATGAAGGAAGAAGAACAAGCATTTCTACAGAGAATCTGATTACAGTAGATTCAGAATCGTAACCCTGAAAGCATAAGGTGAGGGAATTGTTTGGTCTTGGTACGGGAAGCCATGAATCCTTTCCCATTTGCAAAACCAGCTACCTCTGCAATGATCACTAGCAAACAGAAATTTCAAATATGTATTCATGTATTGTTTATGAAATTAGAGCATTTAATATTAAATTAGAGAAGTAAAAAATTAACAGTTTTCAGTTAGATTTCTCTGCAGGAATAAGGAGGAACTGGCAAAGGGTTTCAGCAGTATTTTAATCCTCCAGAGAACATACAGACTGCAGAGTCCATGAACAGATGAACAAACAGTTCCTTTCCACAGTGGAGTACAGTGGGTTTGGAATTACAACAGCATATGAACTTAACATCTCTAAGAATAACATATTTTCATATGAGTGGATGTAGAAAATCGTGATTTTTTTCAGAAGGGGAACATGACACAGTATAAAAGGCTCAGAAGGAGGTTTGTAGAGTTACATTCAGTTTCCTCTAGAGACTTCTCAGCTTGCTCCTGACAATAGTGGTAAATATGATATAATGCCAGTTTGAACCCTGTTGAGGATGATAAAGGTAAATATTTATTGTGATTTGGGTTGTTCAGATTTTTATCTGCAGCAAGAAATCCCCAGCCTCAGGTGCCAAACATCTGGTCAAAGAGACAGGTGCTCCAAGGGCTTCACTTCTAGTGCTTATTGCTGGGGATGAGCTGAGCACATAAGAAAAAGCTTTTCAAGGAAGCTTTTCCTGTGGCACCCATATAGCAAAAAAAAGCAGGGCTCTGGATTTGGTCCAGGTGAGAACAGTTGACAGCTTTAAACTCATGTTTTTTAACTATTCTGCAATCTCTTATATCTGCATTGACTGACAGAAAATGGTTCAATCACAGCATCCAGTTCTGAAGTTGTTTGAGCAAGGAGATGGACATCATCTATGGAAAAAAACACAATCAAAAAAAACAAAACAAAACAAACAAACAAACAAAAAAACTCCATAAAACAAACTAACAAAACCAAAGTGACCTTTATACTTTTGTTATGGACTTTTGCACATTTCTGATGTTTAAATTATTGTTCCCCTCTCCAAACTGGCATCAGAAAATCAAGTCCATAACATCGTTGAAAATGTCCCGTGGAGTTAAAATTGCATCTTTACCATATCTTGGGGAAAGTTTATGAACCAGAGTCTTTTGGCCATGTGTATCAGTTCTATTACAAGCCAAAATAGTTGCAGGTATCTACCATTAATGTACTTATGTGGGTTAACTCAAGTAGTACCTTTGCACTGTGGGTTTGAATTTTTTCCCTACAAGCTTTGTTGTCATCACTTGTATTTTGAAAGGATTCCATCTGAAAGATTTAATCTTGTAGCATTTCTACTGTAAGTCAATGTTTATTCCATGGCGCTCTAAAATGCATTGGTATATTTCAAATTTGTATTTCTTAGTAATGTTGGAAGTGCATTGAGTGGAGCAGACTCAGAATCATTAGATTTAGGGAGTCTTCAATATTCAGACCCCTGAATAAACAGCTGCACTCTTCAGCAGATTATTATAATAATAAATACAATTTTATGGAACATCTGTGCCCAAAGGCCTCTTCAAAAGCACATTTAAAATGTTAGCATATTGCAATCTCTTCTGCTTCTCATCACATTGCTTTAGCTGAATTGGGAAAGAACTGCCCACAAAATAGTCCTGCCAAAACATCACAATAATCAGAGTTTACAGGGAAAATGTTAAATTAAGAGAATAATGGATGATATATATATGATTGCAGAAAATTCTTGGTTTCCATATAAACAACACTTTATCATTGTAAACTGCCCAAAAATGCTGCTAATGTAGGCCTGAGGTTGTGATGTAATGCTCTTGCCTTGCTCAGAGCAGGACAGCTGGCAGGAAAGGAAGCAGGACAAGGGAACTGAACTTGCCCTTCTTCTTGGTATTTCTGAGCCAGCATCTGGAATAATGCAGCTAGGTTTGGAGTGCCTGAGGGCAGCAGAGGGTCCAACGGAGAGCTGCTGGGGCTGGAGCATACAACATATGACAGAGCTACATTTCTTTAACTAGGGGAAGAGAAGTCTCAGGGAGTTATAATCAGTCTTTCACTACATAAAGACAGAGTTACAGAAAAGATTGAGCCAGATCCTTCTCAGAAGTGCACAGTGAAAAGACAAGAAGCTATAAACACAAGTTGCAACAAGAAGAATTTTAGTTGGACATAAGGAAATAATTTTTCACGGTGAGAGCATTGCAGCAAGGAGCAGGCTGCCCAGAAAGGCTCTAGGAACTCTGTTCTTGGACGTCTTTAAAACACAGCTGGACAATTCCTTGATTCAATTTTGAAGTTAGACTTGCTTTGAACAAGAGTTTGGACTAGATGATGATCTGCAGTGGTCCCTTCTAGCCTCAATTTTTCTTTTCTATGCTTCAATTCTATTAAGGTACAAACCGATTCCTTTAGCTGTATGCTCTCTGACATTCCCTACACAGTGGCAAGACTCCCCACAAATGGGTCAGTAAATGAAGTGTTAAAAATTATAGCAAAGGAAACAGATGAACAGTAACTATTGCATACACTGTCTTGAATGCCTGCATTATCTACATGCAGCCCAGGGTTTTGTGTACCTAGTTGGGAGCTGTGTGAACAGAGTATGAAGACTGAGGTAGTCCTATCTCGAAGGAGCACACGTCAGGGTTAATTCTACAGCATCAGTAGAGGTGAAGAAGATTTTTTTCACCAGGAGATAGGCAGCAGAGCAAGGCCATGTTGGAGTATGTTTTTTCTTAGGCAAAGGGAAAGGTGGAAGGCAGGGTGAGACTAATGAGAAGATAACAGCCTGTAAGTCTAGGATGATGTGAAAGGGGCTAGCTCAGCATTTGAGTGTTTGAAGTTCTCACTGCCTGCAGCTGAGATTTGATTTAGTAAAGAGATTTTATTCCATATTACTAATGCTAAATGTTTATTAATTCAATAGTCTGATGCTAAATGTTGTGATATAGATTTAAGTAACAGGGAACAGTTAAGAAATGTTAAGAATTAAGAATTCTAATTCTTTATTGCCTGATGTCCGAGATTTAAATTTAGAAATACATGACACTCTGTGAGAACTTGTGGCACACTAGTGAAACTAAACCTTGTTGTAATGACAATTTGGGGTAGTAAATATAAAAGAAAGATGTAGGGAAGTGGCATGTGGCAGCCTGGCTTTTAGGAAGCAATATTGCAATCCATTGCAGGATACAATATTTTCAAACATTCAGATGAAAGCAAATAGGGTCTGAGGATCTGCTGTCTCACTTCCCAAATCAGCTATAGAAATGTAGATAAGCTTTTGCTTAAAAATGAAGGCACTCCTGCTGCCTCATTAAGTATAGCTAGTATAAGCACTGCATTAACTGACTAATGCACAGCAGAATGCCAAATGGAGTCTAATCAGAGTGGATTCCAATTTATAGAAGAGATGAGCCAGCAACTTGGGGTTGCCCTCATCAAAAAGGGCTGATATTGTCATTAAATCTTATTTACCCATCTCTGACATTAAATTATAATCTGAACTATGTTGTTTTCTATGTTTTTGTGAAGGGAATCAGATATGGCTTGATGGTACTTACCAGTTTTAATTGTGCTTCCTTGCTGAAAACTGAGCTTATAGACCTCTAATCATAAAACAAGAAGCAATGGCTGTAGTAAAGGTTTCTGCTTTAACTGCATAGCTAAAGCACTGTGTTACAATTAACACAAGGTACACGTATGCATACATACTATGAACATACAGTGAAGAGTATGAATGAAAGGGAAATGTCTGGAAAGGACCAGAAATGTGACACCTATCTCAGATTTTATTTTTGTCCCGGTGTAGTGTTACAAGTCACACAAATTTGTCAGTTCATAAATGGTCCCTGTAGCCACAGATACACCTCCTAATGGATCACGACACACTGTCAGTTTTCCAGTAGGGAAACTTGATTAATCTCTCCATGGCACATGATGTTTGCATTAGCATGAGCTGTTAGGGAAGCTGTGTTGTTATTGCCCTCTTAAGGTATCACTCAAGAATATATTTAGTTCAACTTACATGCAAACTTTTACAATTTGAGCTTTACCTTTCCTTGAAAAGGTCAGGAGTTCATTTCCCAGTGAGAATGACTTTTCAACCCAGTTTCCTGAAATACAGTGTTGCCATTTTTAGCTGCACTGCCATGTTCATTCCATTGGAGAGAAAAACATCTTGGAAAAGCACTTAAAAGTAAAACAAAGAGCTGACCTTATCATATTCTGCTTTGTAGGGGCTTACCTGGTATCTGTGTAAATGGTCCCTATAGCCACAGCTATTGAGAGCACAGAATACCTCCTAATGGGTCACGACAGGCTGTCAAGTTTCCAGTAGGATGCTAATTGATTATACAGCTTTCAGACTCACAATATGATCGTCCAAAGCTCAGCATTCTACCTTTCTGCGTTGAACACTTTTCAGCTACACCGTGCTGGTTTTTATGGTAACAGAGCCAGAGAACAGATGGAGGTGCATTTCAGGATTTTTAAAAAGTATATATTATTTAACCTAAATTACGTGTTTTTAAAGTCAGTTGCTGTGAAACTAATTATAAGGAGTCTATGTGCATTCAGTTCTGCTTCTTTAAACATGCAAATAGCTCCCTTGTCATTATTATGGTTCAGTGAATAGGAACAGGGGTAAGGAGGGAATTTAACTATGGATTTTTGTGAGCAGGAGCTTCACTACAGAGCCTCACTTTTCTGACTCGGGTGGAAATTGTGTAAGACTCTGACAGTAATTATTCTCTCTCTGCTACTTCAGCAACGTTTAAACCTGGGCTTCAGGTTCCCTAATTGCAAAATGGGGATGGTGATCTATGAATACTGTTGAGGAGGGTTTAGGAATGATGGGTGATTTCTGCATACATGCCAGTGGTTACTACTCAGGTGACAAGGTGAACAGGATACTTAATTACCCAATGTGAAATGGCAGACTGTTGTACTCTCTTACTAGCTTTCTGTTAGTAGTGTGGTGCCGATGCTATCCCTCACTATATAGAATCATGGAATCATAGAATGGTTGGAAGGGACCTCTGGAGATCATCAACTGAGTCCAACCTCCCTGCCAGCACAGAAACATCCAGGGCAGGCCACACAGGAAAAGATCCAGGTGGGTCTTGAAAGTCTCCAGAGAAGGAGACTCCACAATCTCTCTGGGCAGTCTGTTCCAGTGCTCTGTCACCCTCACAGTGAAGTTTTTCCTCATGTTGAGGTGGAACTTCCTGTGTGTACAATCAAAAGATGCTGCAAATTAAATACAATCATTGTAATGGCCACAATTAACCGATTTCAATTTGCATGTTTTTCTGATCATTGCTGCAGGGGGGCACTGTATTTTCAGCAGCACCTAACTTTATCATTAATTACTTAGACCTGTCATGGATGGGAGTGAACGCAGAATACTTACTGGTCTCTAATAGTGGAGCAGGTGAATAGGAACCAAAGCTTATCCCTGAGATCCCACGCAGCAGGTCTGCTCCCACAGCTGACCCCTTGAATTTTTCAAGTGTTGGGTTTTCAAGTGTGAATTTGTTCAAAATAGAATGGGAATAACTGACATACTTAAAGACTGTATTTCTTAGTGACCATTTTATCTGTGCATAAAGCTAAAGGAAAGTGAAAGCCTCGTGATAAATATACAGTACAGAACAAGAGTTAAACCTGAATAAGACGACCACGTGGTTTGTCTTTGAATCCCTATTACTAAATGTTCTGAGCTTTGTCTTCTGCATCTGTTTATGTCAGCTCTGATCTATTGCCTGAAGGAAGTCTGATGTGAGATGGCATAATGCAATGTTCATGTCACCTAATAACACTCTGAAAGGGACCCTGAGTTTTTGAATGTACTATACTTGGAGATTATTAATTGCAATGCTTAGCTGCTGTATTGTTTTGCTGCTAGTCACAGCTGTTAACAAAAGCATCCAAAATTGTATGCCTAGTACACTTCAGCTTTAAATTTATACATCCATAATATTGTTATTTTAATCTGTAAATCAGGTTTGTCGTGGGCTATACATTAAAAATGGCTCCTGTGTCCAGTATAACTCCTAGCAGCCCCAATTTTGGTGGTTAAGTGTTGATTTTCATACTCCTGACTGCCACAGAGCAGCCATGCTATGGAAACCCAAGAGGGAAAAATATTTCTGTTAGTGAAACATTTATTCTTGGCAGGCATTGAAACTTAGCTGGATTTCCAGTTCTACCATTCCCCAGAACTAAGACATCAGTCTTCTTTTTTAAAGCTGAAACAAGTGGGAGTGATGGGACAAGCCCAAGACGTCCTGTGCTATTTCACAAAACTCCTTGAGCTTCTCCACCAGGAACTTTGAGCTGAGGGCATGCCATCAGTTCCCCTCACCCTGGTCAGCTGACACCCAGCTCCACTCTGAAAGGTCTAAGCAGAATGCTAAACCCTGAGATATAAGCTTTATTTTGTGGCTGGCAACAGTACCCTCAGCATTGTGCTAACAGTTGTACAAAGCCTTGAGACCTGAGCTGGCCTGAGTGCAGCCAGCCTACAGCGCAGAGGGCTCTGGTCTGAACAGAGTGCCATTCAACAGCAAAAATAAAAAACACCCTTGGTAATGTCATGTGAACGTGGAGCACAAAAGAGTCAAAAGGGGTGGTGCAGAGGCCACACAACACAGGAAGTTCCTGTGGCAGAGATCTTAGGCAGAGGGTGAAAATTCACCCTCCACTTACAGGAGCAAGGCCAAAGAGTAGAGATAATGGATGCTAAAAGAAAGGAAACAGCTCTGAAGACCTGCAGAAGAGGAGGCTGCCAGGAAAAATAGCAAATAGGCAGTTGTAGTGTGAGAATGTGTTTGCTGGTATCTGATTTGTGTTGCCTGTCCTTAGAGAACGTGACATCCAGGCATTTCTGAGAACACTTCCTCTTGGTTCCTTGTTTTGAGGTCAAACTAAAGGGCAGTACAGTAGGCTGAAGCTTCTGGACTTAGATGTCATTATGTTTGAGAAAGGCAATGGGAAACATTATACCTGCACTGAGGGATCGGTGGCTAGTGTTCCTTTTTGCCATCAGGTTTAGGTGAAAATATCAACAGTTGAGTTTCTTTTAGTTGCCTCCATGAGGGAGGCAACTAAATATTAAGATGCTCCTGAATTAATTTTGCACACTGTCTGTTCAGAAGAAAAGATTACTTACAAAAACAGGCTGGTTCATGGTGATTTGGTGTGAATCAGAAGTACTGCAGCTCACAGGTATGAGCTGATCAAATCTTTCATGGGCCTGTGAAATTTGGAAAACTTTAGTCTGTTTATTTCTGTTACTGATGCTACTTCTTTTCCTGTATTGTCATTAAACATCAATTCCACCTGGTCAGACCACAGTCTTTACAGTAATCCTTTTTTTTTTTTTTTAACAAAAGGGAAAAAAAATACCTTCCAGCTGGTGTTTTCTCAGATAAGAGCTATGGAAATGCCCTCACTCCCCTGCAAAAGGGGATACTAGGAAACAAAAATTAGTGTAATTTTCCTTTGATTTACTAAGTTGTACATGGCCATAGTTACTAGGGAAAATGTCCACTTAGTCTGATTGTTTCCTTCCCTAGAAGGACAAAGAAGGTGTTTTGCCATTGCTGATGAATGTCGCTCTGGTCACACTGAATAAAGCAGGACACCATTCATTTGAGCAGTGAAGCTAATCCTGTTATTCAGGGCAAAGGCCCTTCAACACTCCAGCTGAAGGAAGATTCCCCAGACCTTGATTCCTCTCCCACACATAGTGTTAAAGCTGAGGCAAGGGCTGCCACCAAACCTAAGCCAGGTGCTGCTGCCTTTGTCCATAAGTGATGTGGTCAAAAAAAGTGGGCACGGAACCATCTTCCTTTCTGCAGTTCTTATTAGTTAATTTCTATTCAGGCATTGTTTTCCTGACTAAAGGCAAAAGTAAGTACTTCCTTCTATATAATTTCATCATTTTTCCAATTCAAATATCATTTCAGCGGCATCAAAAGCAGAACAGTAACACCTCTGGGGTAGCCTGTTGCTGGGAAGGAAGCAAAATCCCTGTTTCTAATGCAGGACAGATTTTAGTGTTTTGAACTTGAAAAGAATCTGAGGTACCTCTTTGTAACACATCGGAAAATAAAAATCTGTGCCTTTCCATTAGCCTGCATTTGCAAAGATTCTGCTCATAAGATGTGTTGGTGGTAAAACAGATTGTGTCCTGCCTGTGCACCCAGTTCTCAAATGTTTTATGATTGTTTTGCCTTCTGATGCCAGTATTCCTTAACCTAGAAATGTTTATTCTCCATCCAGATTTCAGAGCAGAATGTAAGACATGGTAGATACACTGTTGATTCTATTCACACAGTAATCCCTCCTTGAACATTTGAGTAAGACACATGCAGATCTGCTGTATGGTAGTTAGTGAAAAATTTCATATGGGCACGTGTGGTGTTTGGCCAGAGAAGAGACTGAGAGTTAGAGCGTAAGTGCCAGAAACCCAAATGTGTACATGCTGGCACACAGTGTGAGGAAGCATGTAACCTGCATTGCTTTGCTTTGTAGTCCTTATGGTCCAGTCTTGTTCCCCCTGACTTAAGTGTAATTAACAAGAGCAAAGTTTGGCCTCTGAACTGCAGAAACCCATGTTCTCATATCTATATTTGTGGATAATTTTGATATTTTAACACTGTGTATTTATGTGCTCCATTACTGGAAGATATGTCTGACCTCAGCCCTCTAATTGTGCAGTAATTAGCATCTAAATACCATGCAGAACTCCCTGCAAATCAACCAATTGGAATATTAATTCTCAATCTAAATATATCCTAAAAAAAACCTGTAAAAGTGAAAATAGAGTCAGTAGAAAGCTTTTTCCTCTGCATCTGGTATTTCTGTGCAATGAGGTGGTTTGTATTTTGAGTGTACCCATAGACAAAGGAAAATGCCTCTGAAATTGTGTGTGAGAGATCTAATGCCTCCCCCTAGTCTCATGGGCTTAGGCCCAGAGCTTCAAATAGTATTACTATGCACTTACACTTTAAACAAGAAAATCAAAATGTGCATTAAATCAGATCCTATATTCCATTATTATTGACCATAACTGTACAACATATCATAAATTGGTTTTTGATTCAGTAGAATAGTGGTAGTGATAGTGATATATTTTATCTAGACAGCTTTGTGATAAGTTATACTTATGAGTACTAATCTCCTAGGACATATCCAAGTAGTGAATAATTAAAACTAGGATTCCTCACAGACCATGGAAAGTTTGGCATGTCCTCCCCACAACCTACCCAAGAGCTAGAGGATCTCTCACCTGTTGGATGATGTGGCTCTTCATATAGTGTGGATTCAAAGAATACGACATCTGCTTTGATTTAGTACTGGAAAGGCAAAAGTTAATCTAATGATTTTATGAGCAGAGAATTTAAATTCTGTATTTTAGGTTTGATTTTTAAAAAGACAGACTTTTTACTGTTCAGACTAAAACTATCAAAGATATTGGAGAGGCAAGGGCATGGGGGGAAAAAATTAACCACAAAGTTGAGTCAGCCTCAGAACAGATAGTGCCTAAGGAAATTTTCCTCACTGAATATAAGGTTAATTCAAAAATCTACACTTTAAAATTGAGAGAAAAAAAGCACAAATGTCAAACTGTAGTTAAGAATATTCTTTATTATTTGGGGCATATTTGCTATTTTTTTCAGGAGACACGCCTAATATTCATTACCATTTATGTAAACGCACACATCCCCAAGTTCTGAAAAAAAAAAAATATCTATATGGACATTATGTTGATCAGCAGGGTTTGGGAGCTTTGGTCACTTTAATAATGTGATTGTATTTAATATATGCAAGACTGAAAACTTTATGTCATCAGTAGCAATGCATGAAATACTATATGAATTAGGAAAAATCCAATAACAAACAGCAGGATGCTCCATGAACACATATCACTGTTGTGGTTATGAGCAAATACGAAACTGTACATGATTAACCATGATTTATTCTTACTATAAACTCAGCAGACAGATGTAGAAAACATACTATAATTGCATACACACTTCCTCCCAGAGCTTAAAACCAATAAAAATATGGTAATTTTGTATAACTTAAGACACATTCTTTACCATTTAAAAATAAATAATAAGGTTTTAACATGTTTCCATTTTTTCACATTTTCAATTTTTGAAATGAGCTTTGTTTTGAATGCTGATATGTAATGAATTAGAAACAATTAGAACCTACAGGGACACTGATATTTTTGTACAGAATTATTTTCTGAATTAAACATAGCAACATATTGGGGGTTTATTATATGCAGTCCCAGCTATTTTAACACTTTGTGTTTTATCCTGTATTCAGAGTTTTGACTGAAATGGTTTGGGTTTTTTATATCATATTTTGTTATCTTCAGAAATGATATTTTCAATTACACAAAGTGTCTCTGAATAAAGACAAAACAAATATCTAGGCCAAACAGCCCCAGGGCTCAGAAAGCGGGTACAAATTTTGTCAATTATTAAAACTATGTAAACATTAATTTTCTTAGTGTTATTTTAAACTAAACATTTCTATACAGAGTCTAAAAGTGTAACAAGAGTATATCTAAATATACAGTTAATTGCATCAAAATAGCACATCCATCTGTGAGCTTTGTTCCAAGTTTGCTGAGCAAGTTGAAAATAGGGAATGTGATCTGCAAACCAAGCAACTAACAAAGTAGCTGTGGAAAACTTAAGAAGTTGGTGTGCTGAAATTTCCCATTGCAGTTCTCACTCCAGCCATAGTGAAGCAATTTCAGGATGGTCTCAAGAAACTCAACCTCTACAACATAAACTATTATGTGAACTTGACCATCTTCTGTCTCCTCTCCCCCTCCCCATTTCCTTGAAGATTTTGTCTGCTTGGAAAGGTAAGCACCTCTTGAATATTCATTGCCTTGGGCCGGCACACATGAGAAACTTTCATCAGCCATCCATGTCTTTCTGCTGTGGCAGAAATGATCTCTTCACAAGGCATTAGGCTGAGCCTTCCGGAGTCTACACAAGTTACTTTTTTTGTTTGTGTTTGTGAACCAGGAATGCAAACAAATAAAGTGGAATGTAGCTGCTGAATACTCGGATCTTTAGCAGGAGAAAGCCAGTTTTTGTCTTTGGTTTTCCAGTCTGATTAATCCTTTTATGAAACTGAAAGCTGCTAACCTCTCTAGCTGGATCACATGGCAGAGCTCTTTTGTCTGCCCCTCTAATGCCGCAGTGCACCTTCAGGAAAACCTGTTCTTCAGGCAGGGTTAAAGCAGGTTGCCTCCACAGATCACTCCAATGTTATATGTTAATTATGGTTTGCAGTGCACTTCATACACTTCAGCAGGACTGCCTAATTAACAAGGTTGTTCGGCTTTCACATAGTATCAATCAACTAGTTGCTGAAAATGTCTTGATCTCATTTTCTGAGATTAAAGTATAAGCAAAGGACACTTTGCTCCATTGTTACTAAACTAAGGCTCTGCCATCTGGTTTGCAAATGTGATATTAAAATCTCTGGAAATGTCTGAGGCCCCAGCACAACAAAGAAGTAAGCACATGCTTACCTTTGAATCTGTAAGCAGAACCATTTATTTCAATGAGGGAATCACATACTTAAAGTTGAAGGTATGCCTAGGAATTTTCTTTTAATCAGGATTTCACAGACTTGTTTTGAAATACAATACCAAACTTTTCAAAATAGACAAGAGTCAGATAAGCTATTTGTAACATCAGGGAAATTACAGCTTAAATAGGTTAAATAGATTTAATATCCCCAGTATCTTATATCATATAAGGCTCACTAACAGTGCCTGATAAGATAATGTCATTTTAATTCAAAAATCTTCCAGTGTGTTATAATTAGATTCAAACTGTTAAAAAAGGTAATTGCAAGTTATATGCAGAAAATGGAGTAAAAGAAAATGGCTATAATTAGAAATAATTTTTATTCAGAATATACAATGACCAAACATTTACATTTGATATCTATTTGAAACAGTGAGATCGTGTTATAATTGTTATTATACTAACACTTGAGTGATGTTTTAGGTAGATTCAAACTAGGTTGGAGCTGAACTGTAAAACTTACCTCACCCTTTTCCCCTCCCAAATTCACTACAATATTTGGAAAATTCTTACTTGTCAAATAAAAAAATAGATTATTTTCCCAAAATCTGGGAACACTTTATGGATTTGCCATTAGCCCCAAGAGTCAGTACCCTGCATCCGAGGATGTGTGATGAGGCAGGAAATGAGTTTAGTTCTCAACACGCAGTTGCTGTAATGGGGAGTAATGTGCACCTGCCCTTTTCCTCGCCCAGGGCTCCCTCTGCAGTAGACCTTGCTGTGGTGAGTCAAAACTCACTCTCCCCCAGCCACTACTCTGGACCATGGAGGCCAGGAGATTTGTTGCAGAGGCAGTTGCAAGAGTAACAACCTCCTCCGATCCACTCTTTTTTCACAGTGTAAAAACCCTGCATGGTGGAGACAGATGGTGCTTGCTTTCTCTGCAGTGCCATCACTTGGCACTTGCATAGGAGACTGTGATGGCTGCATGACTGCAAAACTGCAGATTTCAATACTAGAAACTCAAATTCATTCCTCTGCACAGGGCAGGAGTAAGACCTCTTCCCCACTAACATACTGCTTCGGTTCTCTTGTAATGGCATATTTGTAAGCTCAAGTGGTGCTCAGGGATAGATTTTACTCATAAAATCATAAATGGGTTTCATTAAACCTGCATGGTCTTTAATATATCAGATATAGTTGAGCCTGAAGTGAAAGAAAGGAAAGGAAAGGAAAGGAAAGGAAAGGAAAG
>VWZY01000381.1:120156-158437 GCA_013399075.1 Chloroceryle aenea | reverse complement strand
TGGTTCATTCCTCTCCCCCAAACATGAATTACAGTTATTTCTAAATCAGCACTGAAAAAAAGCAAAATGAAATTGCTGCATAAAAACAAGGTGAAGTGGCATTCCTGGGAAACAGAAGTTAATACATGTGTGTAGATGTGGTTTCAAATCAGCAATACTTCTTTAAACCTAAGTAAAGAAATATATAATCCTCCCTCCTTTGAGCCCTTAAGAAAAGCTAAAACAAGAGTCCACAACCAAAGAAGGCTGACTGTTCAGTGAATCAGGATAGAATATTGTATTTAATAGTTTCACTAGCTTTGAAAATAAGTGTTTCAGCATCCTTTTACCTTCAAACACACTTTCATCCTTTAAATTACAGTCATTGTTGATATTTTGCAAACCTAAAGCAAAGGCCAAATGCATATAGATTCCTTATTCTTTGTCCTTGTTCTTTGAACAAGGTTTTACAGAAGTAGTGTATGTTTCTATATTACATTGGGCTTTTTTAAAAAATTAAGAATTATTCCCATATTTAATGCATGGTTTTGAAAGGAGAGCTTTTTTTTTATAAACACTGATATTTTATTAATGTTCTGCACATTAATATTAGAGTAAGTACTAGCAGTTGTAATGTGCTGAATATATAGTAACTATTTAAGTAAAAAAAAAAAAACTTCTGTTTTTCGATAATGTGGTATCTTGAAAAACCATGTAGCAGTAAAGCTTTGTGGATTAATGCTTTTGAATCAGCAAAACTGCTTCAGATTAACAATTTCTTTAGGTAGTGCCATATTTTTTTAATTCTATATAATAACAAACATGATTAGCACAGAAGTACTGTGCTCTCCATAACCTGTTTGTAATTGGGAGAATCTGCAGTATGTGTTCTACAGTCCAACTCATGCTGAAGATTGAAATGTAATTACAGTACAGGCAATCTCATCTCTAGTAATTACAGCCGTCACCATCGATCCAGTTAACCAGGATAACTAACCCTGCTGAGCCAGAGTTGACAAAGCTTTCTGGCTAAACCCAGATTGCTGTGTAAGAGTTTTTGTTTCCTTTTTGAGACTTTTTGATTGTCAAAACACTGGTGCTTGAAAATGCAGATAACAGATATTGTGGATTATGAAAAGCAAAATCTGATTTCACTTAATGGAACAGAAACTTGTAAATGGACCTTGCAAGGTAAACAATGAAAATACAAAATACTTCTATAAGTGAACTGGGTGCAGAAAGGGGAAGGACTGCTTCTTAATGTACAGGTCAGGGATGAACTTGGTCCCCACAAGGATAACACAGTGTAGAGTAAGGCTGCTCCAGAGGACATGTTTTCAGTGTCCCTTGAGGGGTGGTGCAGGGAGCCTCAAGCCCCTCAGCCCTCAAGTCTGTAGCCTGGAGTAAAAGAACTTTCCCAATTCAGCTGCAGCGCTGTGCCAGCATAGCAATACAGTTTCCAGTTTATGTGTTAGCCTCACCTTACTCAATGGTATCAAAACACAGGATTGTACCAGCTCAGCTAAGCAGCAGAACCAGCATCTCTGTGTCCTTCTGCAGCCCTTGGAGAATGTGTATGCCCATCCGATGCTACGCCAACATGGAATCCTTCCAGCCTTGCTGTGCTGTGACTGAAAGCAGAGTTTGGTCCAATCCATGGACGGATACTATCTCTTTTTTTCTCACTCTCTGCACACTCATTCCTTGGAGATGCTTTTAGGTACTCACCAGAACTTCCTCACAGTCTAAATTGTTTAAAGAGGAAGACAGACCCAAATATGTATCTCCTAAAATGTAGGTCTTAAGCCTGGATGGAATTTAAAGCCAAATTACTTTTCAGTTCTGACCAGGAGAGGAAATATTCAGATAAGCCTTCAAAAGCAAATGAATGTTTTACAGAATACTGTGGTAGAAATACAACTACACAATGCTGCCGTAGAATTGTTTCCTTTTTGTGCTATAACCCAAAGACAGCTGAAAACTTCTCTATGTGCAGCTTGACAAAGCTTCTGCTATAGATTCTGCTGTATTACAAACCATTGTCTTGCCACCTTCCTGGTTGCTGGTACTCCAGATTTAGGACAAGATTGTGACATTTTTGTAACTAGGTTACACTTTCTTCAGAGGTGTCTGTAGTGAGTTCACTTGGGACCACTTGAGCTATAAAGTACTCTGCTGCAGGTTTAGACTAGATTTTCAATAATGGAGAGGACTTTCCGATTCTTTGTGTCATGCATTTTTCCAAACCCAAGCTGGACTGTTAAAATAAGATGTAACTAGGCTGCCTGATTTTTTTGCAAAAATGTCATGAAGATCTAAGTGAGTGACAAGATTTGGTACTGGCTTCTTTCAGAAGACTCCACAGTATTACTGTGGTAGGCTAAAAGCTTCAGTGTTGCATTCCTGTGCCTCTGGCTTTTTAGGAAAAAATACAGGTTTTGAAGGGGTTTTCTGTTTTCAGATTTTTTCCTCCATTCCAAGTGTACGATTTGACAGAAGGCTTTGAACAAAACAGCAATTTACTGTTTTTATCACAGTTTTGTCTAGATCTTGCTTGACCTTAGCAACACTCCAAAATATGCAAAATGGCCATTATGCCAGTGTTAGCAATGAGAGTGACAACTGTAAACTGTGAAGCTGGAAAGTTCCAAAATAGTTCACCATCAAGTTTAACATGTATCAGGAAACTTCTTTCTAAGATGTGACCAGGAGAAACCAGAAGAAAGTAACAGATCTTACTAAAAATTTTCTTAACTTCATTTCATACCATAGTGATACCAGGGCAAAAAGTGTCATAGGTAGGCAGTTGTAATTGATTCCATAGAGAATTTTTTTGGAACACTCTATCCATGGAGAAATTCACCTTTCCATGAACAGACGAAGATATCAATTTATTCAGTATGCTGTAAGAGAGAATAAATCCACACAACCAAAATCCACGGCATCTTTCACTCCTCACTAAAGCAATATATAGGTACCTTATGTGCAGTACTTTGCTTTTACTTGTATTTATAGCCCCATTGAAGAAAAAAGTCTATTGGATGTACTCACCACGGGACCATATATACTCCAGCACGTGAGCAGGATATAAAATTACCCACCAGATGCAGTGACTGGCTGTGCACTATGCATTCCTCTCTGTGTAATGCCAAAAAAAAAAGTAAAATATATAAAAAAAATAATTGTGAAGCCATGTCCCATCAATAATACAGGGTATTGTAAGAGAGCCATAAATTGAGAGGACAGCTTGTTGGTTTGGGCTTTAGGTTTCTTTTGTTCCTTCAGTGAATGTGTTTGTCCAAGAAAAACCTTGCCGTGAAGCAGTGTTGTGTTGGTAGCTCTTTTTAAGAAATGTTTTCTAGCTTTTCTCTGAGCACCAAAACTATCAGCCTGATTTAATGAGTACGTGCTTTAACATCCATTCCAGTCTTGTTGGTTTTCTACATTCGTGTATAGAAGATTTCTAATAAGAAGGACACCTTAGAGGTGTGTTTGCTGTCACCTATGAACTGTGCGGTCTTTCCTTCCTCTGTTCAACCCCTTGCTTTATTGCTGCATCACCAATAAGCAGGTCTTTGGGGAACACTGACTGATCTTACCAGGGGAGAAGAACGGCAGCTGTTAAAGCATGGGACCTAGTTCTGCTCTCATGAACGTCAATGGTCAAACTCCCATTGACATAAGAAGAAATAGAAGAGGCATGCTTAGCGTGGCAGAATATCCTCTTCCACATAGAAAAAAACAGATGCATGTACTTGGTCCCTCTCTCAAATGACTCAAAATTCAACAAATCACATATGAAGGGTGTGACAATGCATAGCTGAACCTGTGTTAATGTCATACTTTAACCAGCATCTCTCACAGATATCCAGGACAGGTCAGTTCCAACCAGCTTTATTTCAGTAAGGTCTCTGCTTTAGATTCCCTCTGTTTCCATGAGCTCAGTGATACATTTTTGTCATGCTTGAGTGTTTACACATGCACCCGCATCTTAGACTTTTTCAGGTACATTCACTGTTCTGCATAATTTTAGTGGAGCACATTAAACTGCCTCTGCAATACCATACTCCACTGTGCATGTTTTCTGACTGTACAGCTTAGTATGCATGTTTTATTAATATTCAGAATTCTATCTGGAAACATCTTAACAAATTCTGGGAGAAATAAAAATGTGATCCAGTATCTCTTTGTTTGGGTTTTCATTAGAGAAAAATTCTATGACTTTACTTTCTCCCAAAATGTGGATCTATAGCCTCTGTGAAAAAATATTGTCTTTCCCTGTTCTGCACAGCTCATTAGCACTTCCCTCCATACACTTATTTCTGGTGCCATTTATTTCTTATGATATCATATTATGCTAATGTAATACACAGCCTCGCTGTCTAAATAAGAAGCATTCCTTAGCACTTCCTTTTTCAAGCTCTATAAAGTGCATTTCACAAGCACAGTTACTCTAAAATTGTATGAATTGGTTAAGGGTTTAAAAATGTGTGTGAGAAGAAAATCCCCAAACAGATAATCTCGAAGGTCATAGACTAAAGTAGTTTAACTTCATAAAACAGGACCCTATGTCCTGAAGGTTGGCCAGAAGGACCTTTGAACATCTTACATGAGGAGAGGTGAAAATCTTTGCATGTCTAATGGTAGGTTTATGGCTAGACAAGCTCTAAGGAAGTCTGTGGTTGTTTCGGCTTTTTTTGTAACCCTAAACACAGCTGTTTTGTTAATTGGAAAGACTGAATGATGGGTGCTTTTCAAGTAACCCAATTCAGCAACTACATCCTTGCTTGAAAGCTGAAGCAACAATGCTGCTTTTCCCAATAGTGTACCTACGGTTTTATACACTTAGCAGGATGTGTCATGATTAGAGCTGGATTTTTCTGCTCGCAGCTAGCTGAGAAAAAATATATTTAAATGTCAGTCTTAGCTGACGCAAAACATTTTGCCTGACCTGAGACAAAAAACTTTATATTACGAGAGGGTTATTTACCTTTTTTTCATCCCCAAACCCGAATGAGTCTGTCAGTTTCAAAATGCAATGTCATTTTGGAACAAAAAGTCAAAATATTTCACCTAGGAAATATCAATGAATAACATTTATACTTCACTGATTTTACTCTTTTGGCCAAGCTATTTTACAACATGATCTGACTTTCCAAATAGCTTAATTCCCTCTGTAAATTTTATGTACCCTGAAAACATTTTCAACCTTCTCTAGTTAACAGGCAGATACTGCTAAGATTTGTGTTAACTTCAGTATCACTCTACGAAAGCACATCTTTAAGTCATAAGTCTCACCCAGGCTGCCCACGGGGGTATGACTGAGGGCAGTTGTTAGAAGAGCTTGTCTGCAGCCAAGCAGGATCAGTCCCAGGTCAGGATCTCTTGCTTTCAGAACACATGTGCCAACGTGCTCTGTGACTTTGATCTTGCTATCTCCAGCCAAAGTTTTGCTTTCACTCATATCTACACATATTTAGGGCCTTATCCTGGACATTCTTGCTCATATCAGTAAATTTTATTGCCAGGATATTCCCCTTGCAGGCAAGGCAGCTGTTTCCAGTATGCCCAGAAGTAGGCACAGACAGGATCAGGCCTGGAATCAATACACAAACACTTGTGCGGTCAAACGGCATTATTTGTATATGTTAATCTTTTCCAGTGTTAAAGAAGCTATGCTAGAAAAGCTCATTTTCCCTGAAGATTGTCAGCATTAATAAGAACTAAGAAACTAGAACAAAGTCGTCATGAATTCTAATGTATTTGAACATATGGCCCTAGGACCTGTTATTACCATATCAGTCAGATAAAGGAGTGGGAGAGTGGTTGCAACAGCACAGAAGGAAAAATGTTAACACAGCAAAAGGACTTTTAATTTTAAAGAAATACTCAGTCTGTGAGTTTAGTTTCCAACTTTAAGATAGTCTTGTGGACAGTATAAAGTTCTTACAAATTCTTGTTTAAGTAGTATTTTTGCCTTGATTGTTGAAGTATTCCTTTTCTGTTTAAAATTAAGATTTTTCTGTAAATGCTGGTTATTCAGAGCAGGCTAGGAGAGTAAGCAAAATAATTTCAACCAAAGAGAAGTGAATTCAAGTCAGAGTCCTTTTCCAAGGAAAATCTAAAAACCTAATCAGTTCATTTAGTCTCTGTCCTCCAGCTCTCAAAAGTATATCAGCATAGACAAACATAGAGTTCCAAGGTCTGCAAAGAGCAATCAGCCGATTCTGCCGTTTGCACATGTGTGTGTGTGAGGCAAAGGGAAATGTATGAAATCATTTGATTACATGTGTCTGGAGCAAGAACTGGACCTGGGGTTGCTATGAGCTTAACACAAGGTTTAATCAGGTTTACCTGTAACTCAAGATTATCTAGAATTCCAGACCATCTTGGACACAGACAGTATGACTTTTTGCTGTTAATTCATTGTAGGCATTATGGTATTTACGGAATTTTTTGGGGAAGCAAAAAATGCTTTCTAAATGCATTTGATAATTTTATACAATTTGCTTTAAGTTTGCATGCCTGGCAGCAGGTTAGTGAGTCAGGACAAGAGGTTTGGTTGGATTTCCTGAATGCAGATGGTGCAGAGCCAGGATGGATGGTAGTGTCTTGTGATGAACTACTACCACCATGTTCCAAAGCATATTGCACCATATGGATTGTGATAATTTGAAAATTTTTTGGTTTATATGCTATTAAAATATTTCTAAAGCTTTACTTGAGTTTTATTCAAATCCTTCTGCTAACTTTACAGCTGAGCAAATACAGAAATATGTGGGTTATTGCTTTTAATACTTGCATTAGTTTCCATGAGGTTTTTTTTAAAAATGATTTTTCTTTGACACTATTCCAGTATCTTCTGTCTTCCCCAAATAGCCACATAATTTTTGCTCAAGATAGGTAGGATTTCTCCTGTATAGAGGACTATCACAACGTCACAGAATCACAGAATGTTAGGGGTTGGAATAGACCTCTGAAAATCATCAAGTCCAACCCCCCTGCCAGAGCAGGACAGAACTAGGGCAGATCACTCAGAAATGCATCCAGACAGGTCTTGAAAGTCTCCAGAGGAGACTCCACAACCTCTCTGGGGAGTTTGTTCCACTGCTCTGTAATGTAACACTTACAGTAAAGAAGTTCTTCCCCATGTTGAGGTGGAACTTCCTGTACTCGAGCTTGAATCCATTGCCCCTTATCCTATCACAAGGCACAAATGAAAAGAGGTGGTCCCTGCCTTCTTTGACACCCAGGCCTCATGTATTTATAGACATCAATTAGATCTCCTCTCAGTCTTCTCCTCTCCAGACTAAAAAGCCCCAGGACTCTCAGCCTTTCCTCGTAAGGCGGCTGTTCCAGTCCCTTAATCACCCTCATAGCCCTCCGTTGGACTCTCTCAAGTAGATCTCTGTCCCTCTTGAACTGGGGAGCCCAGATCTGGATGCAATACTCCAGGTGAGGTCTCAGTAGGGCAGAGCAGAGGGGGAGGAGAACCTCCTTTGATCTGGTGGGCACATTCTTCTTAATGCGCCCCAAGTCAGTATCATTGTCTTTGAAATAAACCTGAAATGGCATCGAAATGCAGTTTAAGAGATGCACATGCTTTGAGATGGCCTTCTACACCCAGCTGTATTTCATCCAGCTTGCTGTTTACGTGAAACTCAGCCAGAGCAAACCAAGGAGTGGATTATCCCTTGATTCACTGAATAATTGAGAAATGTGGGGTAATCATTTTGACCAATGACAATCTCTTTACATAGAGGATACAGTGGCAGAACAGGAATATTTAAGGAGGGCCTGTACCTATTTGGGAAGCATGTATTTAGGGTATTAATATTAATAAATTAATAAAACATCTAGTGACAAGACATTCACTGCATTGTGCAACCAAGTGCAGACAGCAAATTGTGTAGTTTTAGCTGTTATCCCATTATGACACTTTTTAAACGTTCATATTGTAGCCTCTGCAAAAGAAAGGAGAAGATAAGGCAGGAACCTGGAAAGAGATGAAGTAGTCCTTGCATTAGAGGTACTTATCCAACAGGTACAACAGGAAAGAGAGGTAATGGCAGAGTCTGGTTCTGGGTTTGCTGTGCTTGCTGGGGACTGGTGTCTGGCATAAATGTCGCTTTTCCAGTGTGGCCACATCTGTTGCTAGAGAACATAATTTTTGCACTTAAATATGCTTGCCCAGTCCTAGCCTTTGTCAGTATGATTTTCAGTTCTATCTTTTGTCAGTGGGCTTTAGGTTTATGTGGTAAGGAATGTGATTTCAGTTTGGGAAGGGAAAATACGGGTTATTTCCTACTATGCTGTGTGTTACTCTGAACAGCTAAGCACTTTCTTCTGTTAAGATTTCGGATTCACAACAGGCTGAGCCTCACTGTAGGAAAGACGTTTAGGCTACAAGCCTGCTTACTTCCTTGGGATTCAGTTTTGCAGTGAAATATTCACACGATGACCATTGGCTTTGTTGAGCTTTTTTTTGTTTGGTTGGGTTTTGTTTGGTGGCTGCTTTTGTAACATGAATTTGTGCCTTTATAATGTTTTAAGGAAAAATTTTTCATTACCTGACAAAAAAAGGCAGATAGAAACTTCTGTAGAATGATGAACAAGCTTAATAGTGACTAATTGTTACCTAGTCAAAAGAAAGGGATGGAAGCCTGTGTCTCCATGAAATTCTGTTAAAAACTCTTGAGACTTGAATATTCCAAAGACCTGCTAAAAACTCACCACATACAAGTGTAGGATTACTTGCCAGAATGCATTCCCAAAAGATTTTGAAATATGAATGAAGCAAAAGAAGCTGTAAACTGTTCACTGACAGATCACAAACAAAATGTGAGGCTAAATTTGTGCACTATAAATTCACTATAATTTGTTTACTCAGCTTCAAGCAGTTTATAGGTTGTGCTGGAAATCTGCCAGGTCCTGCTATGGATGAGGCTCAGTAATTCAAGAAGAAACCTTGTTACTGCTTATGATAAGAGGTTCTCAGTACTCCTTGTGATGGAAAGTCAAATGAAATGAAAGTAGATCTTGATATACTCCATGCTGAATTTCAATACTGCTTGTGGGCAATTAGGTCAAAACATTGTCACTGGATCAGTGCCACAGTGGATCAGCCCATAGGCCAAACTGAAGGGGTAGTATTGTATGTCAAACACTAATGTCCAGGGAAGACTGATGATACCCACACAGGAAGCCACAGAAGCAAGAGCCCGATAACATCCCAGCCCATGGACTGGGATGTTTCCTAGAAGATTATTACAGGGCCATATGACTGAAGAAAACTGTGACCACAAATTGTTGAGAAATTTTTCTTTATGCTCTTTAATCATGCCTGTGTTCTGCTCATGCTGGAGAACAGATTGCTGATAATGCAGCAGAGGGCAGCAACAGAAAATGACCCTTTGAGATTCCACGCTCAGTGTATTTTGCAAAAAATAACCAGGCACAGGGTAAATAAAACATAAAAAGACCAGACCAGAACAAAACCTAATAGATCCTCTAGGAGTAATCCTGCAAGACCAGAACATTCAGGCAGTGGTACAACTTAAAAAATGTCAATGTCAATACCATCCTTTTCTCCTTATTCACAGCTGTAAGCAAATCTTTTGATAAAAGAGTGGGGTTGTTTTAGTCTGTGCATCAGAAAAAGGGGTGCCACAAGTTGCTTCTGAGGCACTTGGAAGCTCAGTGGTTTAGTTTCATGCTGTTGCGTGAAAAGTAACATGAAAAAACCACATTCCTTTTCATTGGATAATCAAGAGAAATGAAGAAAGCAGGAGAATGAGAAACAGAAATTCAGTATTTAACCTCCTTGCACAGTAATAATTGAAGAGGGTGTCAACACAGATGGCTAGCTGATGCAGCCTCTGTAGCTCTGGTGGTTTTAGTGGTTACTTGCTGAGGAGCTACCCCAGTGTTCTCGCTGTGCCCTTAAAAATCCATTATTTTTGATGAGACAATGTTCTTTTGTTAATTAAAAGAAATTAAATTTATCCTAACTATCTGATAAACTTCATTCTGATAAAGTTTCAAAACCATTCCTGTGTCTAAAACCCAATTTTTTAGGGTTAAACAATTTTCTATGAGTCAGCTGAGAGTAATCTCCTGCGACAATCAGAGCTCTGGAAAATGGCTATATTTCAGACATACATTATGTGCACTTTAAGCAGGTAAGTGTTAGAAAACGAAGTTGAAATAGCCTTCTTTGTGAACTGTACTAATACAGAATGGGAAGGATGGTCTAACTGTGGAATTTGAACAAAGAGGAAAAAGAGATCATTGGAAAAACTTAATTCTAAAATGGTAAGTGTGTGTGAGTGACACGGGAAGACAGAATTATTACTATGTCCGAGCACTTCATGCCCTGCAGAAGCAAACAGGGTAATTTAGATCCATTTTCATTTGCCAATCATGACTTTTGAAGTGATGGAGTTTGGCAAGGATGCTTATGACTTGTTTAACAATTACTAAATGAACCTTTCTGTAAAAAAAAAAAAATACATATCAAGCTGGCTGTGAAATGGACTCACCTTTCTCTCAGACTTGACTGCTGTTTGATTATATTAGATTAAATGATGCCTTGAGACTAGCATAGCCCTCAGAGAACTGTCATTTACAGTATTTAACATTTATTCAATGAACAAAGATTATGCTGATCTAGAAAACAGTAAGCAAAAACAAAATCCTGGGCGATTATAAAGATAAATGTACCAGTATTTGATTTGGAGAGCTCTGATCTGTCTGCTTTGACATGCACACTTTCTCCCCAAATGTTCTTTTGAAGATATTTACTGTACCTACAGCAGGCTTTGCTGAAACTGCATTCTGAAAGGATACGTTTAATGTGATTTGAAATCAATAACTCTGGTGCTTCATTTTAAAGGTAAAACTTTATGAATTTTAAACAAATTCTAAATGCACTCATGCTGCAAATACTGCATAAATTGTTCCACAATTTTATCTTGATTGGATGGCAACTGGTTAGCATTATTATTTCCCAACACATTTGTTTCATAACCATGAATGACAGAAGCAAATGATGCTTGTTAAATATATACATTGATATTTTTTACCTTCCGTTGCTACTTGAGGTAATCTTAAAATACACACCTCACCTTCAAATGTGACAGCTGTTTCATTTTGTTTCTTTTTAAGAGCTTCAACCCATATTAGATTAGTCAGTCTTTCAGCAGCTGTCTGCATTTCAGGCTGCTAAAACAAAGAGTATTCTGTATTTAGCATATTAGAGTCAGTCATAATAAAAAATCAAGCACAGTATCATCTTTACAATATAAAATGTGTGAATCATTTATACATTTTTTGCTGTCAAATGATGTTTGATAATCATCATATGATAATGAAATTTATAATTAATAATAAAAATGCCAACATCTGTTAGCTTGCTATTACAGACTGATTCTAAGTGTTCTACTTGGAACATGTCATCATTAACTTAATTAATATTAAAATCCTTTAAATACCGTTTGTTTTCATTAGATGCTAATTTAGGCTGGTACAAGGCATACAGAGGAGGTTCTATTTTTTCCCTTTGTCAATAACTTAAATTTCACAAATGCTTTTAAAACTGTTAAATTAATGAACATCACCTATTACAAAATGAATCCAGTTCGGTGAAGGCTTTGTGTTCACCTCTCTTAGACTCTGCCTTTGTCTTAGCTAGGTTTGCCTATTGAGGAGAGACACCCTCTGAGTGTATGCTGTTTTGCCTGGTATCCTGCCTGCTAACCTCTTCAGTTGTTTTTTTCTGCTTTCTTGCTGCCAAATTAACACACATTCAGGTGCTTCTACAGGTCATAGCTGCAATATGCAGGCCCTTCAGCTAATGTGATGCAGTTATCATACCATGCATGTTTATTGCCCTGAGACACTCTCCTGTTTGTTAAGGAGAAAAGGTTCTGATGTCAGGAAGCCCAATCCACAACAGATGCCTTCACTGAATGAAAAAAGTTTCCCCACGAATTTATACATACATGCATATATAAATATACATATACTTACATATGTACGTATGCATGTGTATTTAGTACATTAACGCTTGCCGAGAGAAATACTAGACACTTGGAAAATTGCATGGTGAACAAACAGAAACTGCTGTAGAGAAGAAATTCCCATGTCTTCTATCATACCATTTTCAGGGAAGGTCTTACCTATGGGGCAAACTGTGAGAGACCGAAGAAAAGCAACCTATATAGCAAGTTTGCCTATCTTTTAACATGCAAATTAGAGTCATCCTCCAGTAGTCTGAAAATGTCCTGGGGATTTGCAGAGGCCATCTGTAAGCTGATAAGCTTCTCAGTAATGGGGGTGAAAACATCTGGCAGTGGATGAAGATCTCCCAGAAAAATGCCATTCCTCTGGTCACAGCTGAATTGGGAGGCTTTTGTCATTTTTGTGCTTGGGGTCTGTCGGTGGAGTGTGTCCCTGTAGTCTTTCTCTAAAAACTTAAGTCTAGTGACATCAGCAGAACTAGCATTTTAGCACACAGATGCACTTCATTTTGCTTTATGAAACTGTTACCTAAATATTTGTGAGAAATAATTGTTTTTAAATAATCCCTACTTTTTTGCAAGAGTGGATATTGCAAATTTTCATAGGAGCAATGCATACGTCAGAGATTGATTTTATTCTTCTTGTCAGGCAATTAAAGCTTTCCACAAGAAGTGCTCAGTTTTCCATTTGCTGCCTGGAAAGGCCTTGAGCTGAAATAAGTGAGAAGACACATTTTTTCACATCATTTTTTTTTTTATTATTATTAAATTCTCTATCTACCATTCCAAGCAGCTCTGCTATAGTGAATAGAATAGAAAGCAACTATTGTTGCTTTTGTAGAGTTACAATGTACGATTTAAAAGTTAGAATTAAAGATTGTAAAAATACACTAATTATAAAAATGAAGAAAAAAAGAAAAACTGCTGACCACAGAGATAAGACAGTTTTCTTCCTCTCATAGTGACGGTAAGGAAATAAAAATAATCAGAGAGGTTTTGTACATTGCAAAAAGAACAATGTCATATTTCACTATGTTCAGTAATAGTTCATTCTCCTACACTGTTTTCTTATTTTGTGACCTTTTTACATCTGCAGCAGAAAGAGGCTGACACCTTCTATGATGAAACTTTTCAAGCTAACCTGGTTCACTTTGATTGGCATAAATTTGGGGGTGCTCCCATGTGTAGCTGAGCTGCCTGGTCTGAGGGAGCAATAACCTTTAGGAGACGGAAAGTAAAAGCCAGTGGTATGGGCTGGGGGCACACATCTCTTCAGCCAAAAGGACGGGGACCTATATGTCTGTAAAATTCATTCCACTGAATGTATCAGTCCAAATGTCTATGGATGAAGTTAGGTGACATGAATCACATCATTTGTCTCTATTATTCATGTGAAGAATGACTAATTTCTCCTACCATCACTGGGAGCTGCAGGTACACAGCCAAGAAAAGCTTAATACCCAAATAATTTGTAGCAGCTTCTGTGAACATTAAAAAAACAAAAACCAAACACAACTAACACAAACAAACAAAACAAAACCAAAAACAACAAACAAAAAACCAATCAAACAGGACAAAAAAAAACCCAAAACATAAATGGAATCAACAAGCAGGTTACTCCTAGTCTTTGTTTTCACATGAACAGCTTCTTTGTTGCATGATTTGTATGTGGCCGAAGGATGGAATAATATTTTCAGACAGGCTGATGTTGTGGTGTTATGAGTAGGCCAGAGGTTTAAAGCTGGTTCCACTCCAGAAATGTTTAATACTCGATCGTGATTCAATCCTGGTTATATAGATTGCCTGATTCAATGACTATTGAAGCTATTTACTTTAATGAATTTTGGAGTGGATTTTTTTATATGAGAATATGGAGAAGGATTTGTTTCGGTTTGGTTAGGTTTTTTGGGCTTTTTTTTTTGTCCTTTTAGTTTGTTTTTTTCCATCCCGAGTCTTAAAAATCACAATTCTGGGCAAGCACTCTCTACTGCCTCCAGCGGTTTGTTACAGCCTCTCTGTAAGAAGTTCTTGTTCGCTCCAGGCTGTCAGTTGAACTGCTGTGCAATGCCTCCGTCCTTTCTTACTGGCAAGCAAATTATTACTAAGCAAAATGCACAGATTTGGGTTAGAGGTGGGAGGTGACTGTTGAAGAAGCTGGCTGATCAGAGTAAGCCGCTACCTCCTGACCCAGAAATGGAAACATGTCCTTGTCTGAGTGAACAGACCAGAGACACGCTGAGGATTTGTGACTCAAGTGGGAGTGGCTTAGTATGCTGCAGTTGGGATTGCTACTGTTACAGTATATGTGTGCTTCTTAAAAAATGGAAAAAACAAGATTAACATTCGTAAAATCTCTGGTATTGCCAAATATGCTTCTGGCATATTTGATATATTATCCTTTAAACAGTTTAGCCAATAAAACATGCTCATTTTTCATTAAAATGAGATGATCACCCTTTGGCTGACCACGTACTTTATGCAGAGGAGAACAATGGCATTTACTGAATTGTGAAAACTGGATAAATACAGAATTCTACAGGCAGATTGTGCTGGGACTGCATCCTGATAGCACTGAAGTGAAAATCAAAACACAATGATTTTTAATGGGAACAGGTTCTGGCCCATGAGAAATAGAAATAAGAACAAAGCCAAACCGTTTAAGTACTGTTCAAAGAATAAGTATTCTAAAACATAACACTTACTGTAGAAGTAAAAAAGTAATAATATTCCTGCCACAACTGTACTATATTCTACAGCAATTAGAATATGCTACTGCAAATACAATATTTTCATTG
This sequence comes from Chloroceryle aenea, assembly GCA_013399075.1. Classification (NCBI taxonomy): domain Eukaryota; kingdom Metazoa; phylum Chordata; class Aves; order Coraciiformes; family Cerylidae; genus Chloroceryle; species Chloroceryle aenea. The sequence goes on along the minus strand of VWZY01000381.1, from coordinate 143,643 downwards.
GCTCGTGTATCCACTTTATCTCACACATACAAGAACAGCATATGCCTAATAATCTGTGCTTTCTTAACATGAGAGAGGCTGTGTGGTCTGTCATCTTGTGCTCTTGCACAAGAATTACAATCCAGTTTGCATTTCTGCCACTATCATTATTACTTGTCTATCAAATTCCCATCATGAAAAATGCAAGCAAAAGGGCTTTTTATTTCTACATTCTATATACAGAACTCAGCATTCTCTACCCTTTCGCTAGTCCAGTTAAAATAGTTATATTAGATACTATTGCTTAATCAGTGATTGAAATTGTAAATATATCACAATTTCCCCTTGTGCTGTTAATGGTTATAATCCTTTATTTTCTGTGCAAAAAGCAAATCATTGCACTTTGAGGCTGTATCATTAGCAGTCAGAGGATATGTTGTAAAACATCCATGAGGTCTGAAGGGGAAAGTCCATCACATGACAGACTGTAACCAATGTATCAGCTTTCATTTCTGGGTGTTTTGCAAAACCTCTCAGATCTCCAGATTCCGGTGTCCTAGCAGTTCCAGAGTACTTGTACAATTGTTTTATTTTCTTTTTCTACTGCCTTATGCTGTTCTAAGATTTGTTACTCTTTCTGTATATTTTTATGTAAGAAAATGCCTTCAGTGTTCAGGTGGAATCAAGCAAAAGCATGCATTTACTACGAATTCTTCTGTTTGGCAAAAGTTTTGCTAAAGAGAGTGAGCAGGGCAAAGTGAACAGCCATGCCATTAAGATGCATTGCCTAATTCATATCAAATCTGATCAGCGTTTGCAAAATGCAAACCATTTGTAGCTCTATAGCTCTTCCCTGAACATACAACAATTCCCTATCAATGCTGTAGAATAAAACGTACTAATAGACTAAGCAGCTAAAATTGATAATTTTGATAATATTTTCACACTGCAGATTGTTCCTGTAAGATTTTCAGTTCTGGCTCCCCTGGAGGCAGGTTTACAGCAGGATTGTGGTTCTCCTGCTAGAAACTACACAACATTAAAATAAAGGGGCCCCTAAATGACACACTCCCCCTCTTGGAATGCCCCATCACCCTAACCCCTTCTCTCCCTCCCGAAGTAGATATAGCTCATATATTTGTAATGATGAATATATTCAAATTGAATATATTAGGTTTTTAGGGGGGTTAGGCATTATCTCTGCTCTGAAAGGAGTCAGATCACATGCTTAAATGGCAAAGGTTCAGGTAGTTTGAGAGATGACATGAAGTCCTACAGAGAGATGGATGTGAACACTACCAGGCAAAGAATAGGTACATCAGCAAGATATGCTAGTGCCAGCCAAAGTTTCTGTCTAGTATTAGCAATGCTTGTTGTCCCTCAGTATCTGGGCTAAAGGAATGAATGTTAATTCATCTGGTAATTGGAAGAACCTCCTCTGATTAAATTTTTTAAACCACAATCCAGTAATAGCCTCATGGGTAGATGAGAGGTTGGATGTGCATTAAAAGATCCTGGGTGTCCTGATGTTTCATAACAAAGGCAGCAAGTGTAGCAAACCACATCAAACTTGTACAGCTGAACCAATTAAAAACATCGGCAAATCTGTGCACTGAAGACCCGAAAGGTTAGTGAGGTGAATTATTTCTTCCTGGGCTTTAAGGACCACCACAAGTCAGATAAATATGGTCAATCTTAATAAACAGGACACACACTATTTTATGTACATCCCATTTGGCATGGCAGCATGGAGCTGAAATAGGGAGTATACAGTGCCAGTATTCGTCACTATGGATTTACTTACTGCTTTGCTAGGCCAATGCACGCCCTTTGCATGAAAGTGGTATTAACTGAGGAAAAGTATTCATTATCTCATTTGTTTGACATAAGATATGAATCTGGTCTAAAGATTGCTTAAAGGAAATTATTTTTGAGGGTTAAGGAAAAAAAAAAATCTTGGTTTGGTTTTCACCAAGGCTGCAGTTGCAGCCACAAATAACTACGTAGAATACCATTTAATTGGGCTGTAACTGACAGCACATCATATTTCCCTAGCTCCAAAGCTGTATCTCAGGCTACTTGCTTCTGATTCAGTCACACATATCTAGCTTATGATGGCTATTCAAAGATTGGATAAAGCAGTTAGCATTACTGTATTTTTTTGAGTCTAAACTTTGTGATTACAGTTTTCCTGAGAGAATAATATTTTTTATATAAGTATACTTTACAATGCATTGGTCTTTAACTACAAAGATATACACCTCCATAAGTACAGGCTATTAAAACAATTTACTAGTATGTCAACAAGTACCGATATGTACATACAACCAGAATAATTTGGTTTGGTTTAATGCACTGAGCCAATCCAGCAGTGTGCCATCAAGTGCTATTGAGAATCACTTTGCACTAACAGGATGACATGACTTGAATCGCATTCACTGCACATCTTAGTTCTATTGAATGATTCAGAATTGAAATGAATGACTGACACTTTGTGAATAAAAGAATAAAGCAATTGTGCCATTCACACTGCACTCAGGGTGAAAATTTACTTTCATTATATTAGGCATTAAGATTCACTATATTTGAGCTCATTAATGCAGGTGGGAGAATGGGACTCAGTGAATAATTAACAGTAAGTCGTTTATCAGGGAAATTTATTTTTTCCTTCTGCTTGTAGAAAATCCATAAGCAGATCACAGCTGCTTCAGAAGTGTTTGCTATTCAAACCTATTTTTAAAATAAGATTTTTTTCCCAATTCTTAGCAGTTTGGATTGATTGAAATTTGTCTTTGAGGCTATAAGGTACTTGTTATTCATGTATCATTGACTAACTATAGTTTGTCATATAGGTACATGATTATCTGTCTTCCTTCTTCTTACCATGAATGCTGGTGCCAAAAATATGACGTTCCTTGAAATTCTGTGAAACATAAACAAACAAACAAAATCTACAAGTAAAGCCATTTGAAATAATGACAATATTTTCAGAATATTTTTCAAATATTTCACTTTCTTTGCTAGGTTGTATCGACAAATATTCAAATTTGAAAGAGATTAGGTAGACAAGCCAAATAGTCAGAAACAAGAAGCCTGACATGCGACATATGCAACAGATAGCAAATATCTGCATTATAGTTTGTAGATTTTGTAGCTTTGCTACAAAAGGCATATTCTGAATACAGAGACCAGGATGGTATTTCTCACAACACTTTTTTTGTGTTTATGGCTCCACCGAAGTCTTTTGCCATTAAGTGCAGTGACATCTGTATGTTACCCCATACAATTGACCATTGCCCTTTGTAACAGCCCAGTGCATGGTGTTCTGCAGCCTTCTTCCTTCAAATGACAGGATCTCTCATGCCACGTAGTTAGCTTCCTCTAGTAATAAGTGCTGGTATCTGATTTGAGATCAGTGGATTAAAAGCTTTGCAGGAGTGCTGAGAATTATTATTACCTTAGTTATCACTATTTTTCAGAAGTATTTCCCATGAGTGCAGAAACTCTGGGCCTCTAGATTTCAGGGTCAGGCAATGCTGACTGCCTGACACTATAATAAGAAGAGAATTCATTCAAATAGAAATGGTGGTTGCCTCCTACTAGTTCTGATAGCACTCAGGTAAAGGAAGAATGTCAGGGGATGTCTGTGATCCATCTCCAATCAAAAGCCATCCAAAAAGTCAATAAAATTAATTTCTCATTCAGAGCTGATAGAGAAAAAAGATGCATTTACAGTAAAATATAGCTACTGAATCCCATTGGCAAAATAGCACACAACTTATACTTAAAAATATATATAGCACTCTTTGAACACCTTTTCAGAGCTCATGTTGCCAACAGTCATGCCTTAAGTCTTTTATGTGACAAACATGCTTGCACACCTGGCAAGTAGTGAGCTGTGCTCTTAGACAGAGGTGTATTGTGTTACAAGGAGGGGGCCGTGCTGTGAAAGTCTCAGGAGAGTTGTCTGAATTATATTTTTAAGAAGAAAAGGTTCAAATGGATAGTGTAACCCAAAACTTTCTAAATGTGGAGGCATTCATAAAGAGCAGTGCTATTTGGTTTCTCTCTACTTCAGAGAAATTTAAATCCTCAGCAGATAAATTCTGCTCTTCAAGTACTGTACAAATGAAAATCGCAATGATCGAAATTTAGTGAAGATCCTGCTGTGCTTTCCAAGAGCAGGAGGGATGGGGGAAGGGCCAAACTTGCAAAAGGAGAGTTAAAGCTCGGTCCATATCACCAGAGATTACAAGGAGATGAATTTTGTCCTCGGGTCGAACTCTGTGGAGAGGGGACAGCTTGGATGTAAGCTGAGAGAGAGCCTCACCTTCCTGGAGGAATATCACAGCCAAAGCGAATGCACATTCCGGTAGTACAGCTACAGAATAAGAGTCTTTCTCACTTTGAAGCCTACGTGCGTAGCAACCATAGGCTTAGCAAAACCAGACAAGGGGAGAAAGACAGGAAAATGGAAAATTATTGGAAAAATTTTAAAGTACTTCATGTATGTGGAAAAATCCTTTCATATTCTTGTGCAGCTCTGATCTCTAGGCACAGGCGTGAGCACAAACACATTCCCCCGCAGTGAAGGCTGTCAGCATGGCAGAGGAAGTAAAACTTCATGCTGATGAAATGCTCTTCTAAAGCACTGCTGGTTGGAACAGGTTCTTATAATATTTTTGCTTGAGTATGACCAGGTCTGTGGTCAGAGAAGTAGCAGAGATGTGGCAGGGCTTGTGCAGAGCTGGTCAGGCCTCTTTCAACAAACAGTTTAATTTAGTTTAGTTTAGTGGGTTTTTTTCTGGAAGGTATCAGTCAAGCAAAAGCAATCCCAGACCAGCAATTCAGCCGTGCCTGTTAGTCACTGGAGCAGAGACACAAGCCTACATCAGTGATACACTAAAGGTGAATGCTCAAACTTGCTGGACTGTAGAATCCATCTCTCATTAAGTTCAATGAATAAAGTTTAATTATTTCTACAAATTGAAACAGCTCAGGAGTGACAGAGAAATCCTCCTTTCGATTGACCATTTCCTAGTAGTTAGAACACATATGTGGGATGTAAAAGTTCAGGTTTTCAGTCCTTCCTTTGACCCAGTCTGGGCAGATTTGAGACTATGAGAAGATCCTAACTATGAAGCTTACTGACTAATTCATTGTCGGGCCTCTCTGCTCTTTTGGGGGGCGGGGAAAGGCAGAAAATGTAGTTCCTCATACAGCAGACAATCATTTGGTATCTCCCAAATATCTGATAGGTCAAAATATCTATTTCACTCCTCTTGTTCTAGGCAAGAGCACAAGTACATATACTAAGCTCAAGCGTGTGTTTCAGGTGCAGGGTAGCTAGGACAAATTCAAGGTCCCATCTTGCAGACTTACACATCTGGGATAAATTCAGCCTTGTGTGGAGAGATGAGAAAATGGCTTTTGCACTATGTACTTCATCTCTAAAGCCAAATAGGGGTTAAACTTTTTCACAGCAAGATCTTTTCCCCCATCCCATGCCTTTTCTTTACCTTCAATTCCAATTCTTGTCATTATTTAATCTGCTATCAATATTTAAGATGAACGTAGCTGGGGATTAAAACAAGGAAGGAAGATGGAGAGGTATATAACAGTGCTACAAGGCACACAAAAACTAAACTTATTCTGCATCCTCTTATGGCCCTTAAAGACTATTGAAAGGGGGGCAAAAGAGGTCCCACAAGAGAAACAGGCTTTTCGTGTATTCTTTAAGCTTCTCCCACAGATAATTTGGAAGAAATACAGTGTACTTTTGTATGCCCCCAAAGTAAAATTACAACCAGCTGATGGAACTATCTCAGCAGCAACAATGAGAGTCAACTCAGAAAGGCAGGGTTTGTTGCCAAATAACACAGATTGTTTATAATGAATATAAACAATTACACTGCTGACCAGATTCCCAGTGCAGTTCCATCCACAGAATATATAAAATACTGCTCTGGCACTGGTAGCCCAAATATTTGCCATATATTGAGCATTTTCAGTGAATGAAAATCAGTGGAAATGCAGCAGAGGAAAATCCACACTACATTGTTCCTATTCCCCAGCATTTTTTGTTCCACATACTTATTTTTGCCTTTCATATTATAATCCTACATAAGCAAGGTGGTTCTTGATCCACCATGATTCTCCCTAATTCTTTGATCCCACATTGATTTTTCTTATCTTCTCATGTAACAAGTTTAACACTGAGCACAGACAAGACAAGAGGAGATGGTGTTGTGGGAGCAGATATCCCATTGAAGCTTCCTGAGCCATACTCCTGAATCTTGTCATTTTTCTTCTTACCTCTTTCTCTGTCCCATCTCAGTGCAAATCTTGACAATGTGACCCACCTTCCCAGACCTGAGACCATATGTAAATTGATGATAGTACAGAAGAAAGGCTTTCCACTGTAACATCCACCCAAGTGGACTGAGCCTGGATGCTGCTGAGCATTTGTTTGAAAGAAGGAACTTAAGAGGTTTCTAGTGTGCTGTTAAATTTAAATCCTCCTGTGGGACAGTGTTGAGGAAACACATGTATCTACAACAAATAAGAGATGAATCTTTTAAAAGAAAACTCCTTTCAAAGGTCTAGCAATAGAAATATATAATGTATGATGTTAACATGGGTAATTTGCAAGAAACATTCATAAATCATTATTTCAATGGGTCATGAACTTCAAACTGCATTCAGCACACCAATTTCATTAGATCAGAATAACCTTATTTCCATACAAAGAGCAGTCAGGGTGCTAATTCTAAAGTAACAAATTGTTCTTTTATTTCAAAATTTATTAGTACTATCAGTGACAGTTATGGGGAAAATAAAAACCAACACAGCAAAATAAGAACAAAACAAACAAACAACAATGACAACAAAAGACAAGCTGGCCTTTCCAATGTTATCCACAGAGCTGAAGCTGAAGAATGATGAAGGCAATGGCCCGCTCACTGCAATTTTCTGTTGGCATCAAAGGAATGTGTTTTGCTTAGCAGAAGATAAGTTGCATTAGTTCTTACTGGAGTCAAAAGCAAATTCTGTGTATACCAGTGTGGAACATAGCTTCTATCAACTGCTTACAGATTTCAGTACTGTAGTCCTGAATCACTTTGAGATGTGGACACCTATCAGTCAGTACTAATTCACACAATGTCAGCTTGAAAAAATAATATTCCTTATCCATAAATGCTTCTGACAGTTTTCTATAAATAATAAAGATGCTGATGTTTCCCAGTTGCTCCCTATATAAAATAATCATAGACTCACATGAAATTGGAAGACACCTCTGGCCATCATCTAGTCCAGCCCTACTGCTCTGAGCTGGATCAGCCAGAACAGCCTGCCATGGACTGTGTCCAACTGGCTTTTGAGCATCTGCAAGGATGGAGACTCCACAACTTCTTAGGGCAAACTGTTCTAGTGTTTGACCACACAGACAGTAAAAGAAAAAAAAAGTTTTTCCTTATGTTTAAACAAAATTTCTTGTATTTCTATTTGTGCCCATTGCCTCTTGTCCTTGGGTGCTGCTAAGTCTGTCTCTGTTTTCTTCACATGCCCCCCCATAAGGCAATTTATACACACCTGTAAGATCTCCCTGAACCTTCTCTTCTCCAGACTGAACAAACCCAGCTCTCTTCTTGTATGGCAGGTGCTCTGAGACCTTCTCATTCCTTCAAAGGAATCAGGCCAGTATGTCTGTCTTCCTTGCACTGGGGACCCCAGCACTGGATACAGCACTCCAGATGTGGTCTCATCAATAAAATACATTTTGACTACTGTGTCCTTATACTGTAGTCACATACAGTCCCACATATCTTCCTTTTTGTTCCTTAGAATGTTCCTTTTATGTCCATAATGTTTTTCTTGTAAGAAACAAGAATCAGAGTAGTACCATTACTCAAAAGACAGCTTTTCTCTGTGATTTCCTCAAACCACTCCTACCTACTTAATCATGATTGCTTGGAAGATATCTGATGGTGAGTCATGGATTAAAGCTGCATCTGTCTTTCTAGAAAGATGTATTTCCAGTGCTGACCCATCATCTTACTAGCTCTCTAGAGCTAGCCCTCTCCTTGCCCATTTTCTACCTCTCATCCCATTGAGGTCAGGAAGTCAGCAGTAGGCCCTGAAGTTCTAACCCCAGTCTCATCTAAATTCATTCTTACTGTTGAAGAGGTTTCCCAGTTTTTAGTTTTACTGAGTTCAGACCTAATTATGCACTTATCAAAACTGATGACATTGGCATTGACTTTATCAAAACCAGGACTGGGCATGTGATGCTTTGGTTAAAGTTTCAGGTGAAGACACAAACTTTCTTGAAAACAATGACCTGTCAAAGAATATTGAGTGCCAGTGAATCAGTAAAGTTACTTTCTTGGATTCACTGTAAAACACTGTATGGCCTTGGGTATAGTAAATATAAAAACTAATGATAGAGTACGGTACATTTGAGACTGGCCTTGAAAATCTGCAGCTACTGCAGCTGTGGGTGCCTTACACTAACTGCAGCCTGTTTGTAAACAGCCAGGACAGAAATGTCATTTTTCTGATTTGAAGCCTTTTGCTGTAGCCAAATATGTATGTCACAATAACAAAAGTGTGTTAGTCTGTTAGAATTCATTTCTCTCCCTCTGCAAATAAACAGTAAGCAGTTTGTCCATTGGTGGCATTGTTCAGTTTGTATATGCACCCCTGTCTCCCTCCTACTATGAATATGCAGATATCTCCACTCTCATTAGCTTCTCAAGCGGCTCTGCTCACTCTTCTTGCTGTAGCTGGCATCTCTGAGCTGTTTGGGTGACAATACCGCAGCTGAATACTCTGCCAAAGACAAAGATAACTTTACAATACATATAAAATAAAATAAAAAAAAAACAAAAAAACCCACACAAAAAAAAACAAACAACCCAAAAACCAATAAACATACTGTGCCACAAATCAAATAAAGCTGACTGTTGAATTTTGTCTTAGCACTCAGGATTTACAATGCTAAGAAAGAATGGTAAGAAAACACCTCTTGCAGATGGGTGGCTCATATTTGTAAGGACTGGATGAGGCAGTAACTGTGTCCCATGCCAATAAGCCTGGTGGAGTGTGTTTGCAAGGCTAGGTCTGAGTAGGGTATATTCTCAGGAGCTAAGTTCGTTCAATGCGCAGGCTCTTGCTCACAGTATAACAATCTGCCCTCACATAACCACCCGGTGTTCTGCCTGCTATGTTGTTCTGGTTTATTTTTAATAAAAGATAGTTTAGCAAACTGCATTAAGTTACAAGGCTTAAGGTCCAGAAAAATCTATTTGTGTTATTAAGAAAAACCTAAATCAATGTAGGCTTACATGCAGGCTGCATGATCAGGTTTGTGAAGGGTGTGTACATGCTGATCCTGCAGAGGTTTACATCTGAGTGTAACCTCTCTCTTTCTCTCTCTCCCCCTCACCCGCCACTTCACTTCTTTGGTAGTCCCAGAGAAGTGGTTGTGAACCCACATCATCAGTTAACAAACCATTACTGTGGTTTAAGACATTATTGCTTTACTTTCCCTGGTTACCAGTCCAGTGTCATAAATTTCCCCACATTTATTCAGCAGAACAATCTCCAAGACTTCTCTCTGTTTTTCCTCTAGGCTGTCATGGATTTAAAACTACATTATGTTTAAATGGTTTAAGCAGGTGGTTAAGCTGGCTGCTTGATTTTGCCCAGAGAGCACAGGGAAGAGGCACGTGATCTATTCTGCCAGCAGAGTTACAGGGCAGCAATGGGTGGCAGATGGGTGGTAAAAAGCAGCTGGGCCTGTTAATGAGCAACAGCACACAGGAGGCAATGCATGTGCTCAGCCTGAGCACCTGGTCCTGCACCAGCATTTGTGCTGGCAGAGTTCTCTGCCCAAGAAGAACCCCAGGGCTGCCTGGGACAGGTTTGAGAGTCCTCTGGCATATCTCACCACACAACTGGAAACGCTGGTCTCAATCAGGAGAACTGCTCAGGTTGTTGTTAATTCCAGTCTGTGTCAGTGGGCCTTAAATGCATGTTCAAGGCTTAGCCATCTGCAGATGGAAAGGAACATGTCCAGGGAATTTAACTAAGCCACAGGACTTTGCACAGAAGCAGCTACCAAACACTCACATGGTCTGCTCCATCCACTCCTTGGCAGAATGTAGCATCAGATAAGCAGGAGGTAACTAAACAGCTTGAGGAAATCACTGCATCTGCTTTGTTAAGTGAGCTTGTGTCTGAGCCCTGAATCAATCTTTCAATCAAGCTTTTAATAGGAAAATGTAATCCTGAAAATTAGTTTCTGAATGGGACCCAGTAGGTATGCATAGAAATGTAGGCATGGTTTAGAGTGAAATCAAAACAAAAAATCAAAGTGCTGTAAAAAAGTCACACAGTGCTGAAAGCAATCATTGCACCAGTCAGTTATGAAAGTACGAACTGAAGTTTGAAACTAGCCAATCTCCTGTCCAGTTTCACTTTCAAGGTTCACTTGCTAGCTTAAACAAAGAAAGACAACAATAAACCAAAGAAATATCATGGGGATCCAGTGTTTCCATTGCCATCCCTTTCACTGGGTCAGGACAAGAGAGAGACTAGAAAAAAACAAAATGTAAAATACAATCTTCTCTTGCTATTCCCCTTTCAGAATTGATGACTAATAAAAGCAATTAGCCAGAAATGGTTTTTAAACTTGTCAAATACATTATTTGACAAATATATTCATAAATCATGTATCTAGTCATAAACTGTGTGAGCTCTGAAAACTACCTCATCATTTTAAAACAACTTGAAAATCTCATTTCATCCACTGATTAATTACCTGCCCATATTAGCAATAAACTGGCACAAGCAATACAGAGACATTTTTATTCTTCACATGAAATGAAGTTCATTTCAGGACACTTTGCTGAATTTGAGCAAAGGCAAAATAGGCACATGTGTGTGTTTTGAGACAGTGGATGCACACACAGAGATTTTGGGCAATTCTTCACATCTGTGCAAGCTCCTACTCTGGTTTCTCTGCAAGGATTCTTCTCTGCATAGGGAGCTGCAGAGGCCCATAGGTACAGGGAAAGCTTTATTTCTTCTCTCAAGTGAGCCCCAGGCTTCAACTTCTGAACTATGAAAAGACCCACTTTGTTCTTCAGGCACGTAGAAACAGAAATTATTATAGGTCAAACTTTACATTCTTATAAACAGCAACTTTAATATTAAGCAGTCTGGTAGCTCCATGCATTCAGCTGATGCAAAGAACCTGTGTCACTTCCAGTGACTCAAATGTATATCCTTTATAAGAGGGCCTTTCCTCCACCCACCCACGGCACTCATTTGCACTCATTGAGGTTGAGAAGCTCACTGCCCTCTCATTCACCTTCCTCCCTCTTGCTGTAGGCCTTGACAACAGCTAAACAATAAACTGGGAAGAACTTTAAAATCCATATTTATTTAACTGTTTGTGTAATTGCAAGAATGTCTGTCCTACACAGTTAACTAACAGTGGCTTTCAGACCTGGTGGATGCTTCATCTGGCTTCATTTTGCCTTGTACAATGCTCGTGACCATGCATTGTCACTTAATTAGGCTGAAATTAAATAAACAGATCAAATCCAATTCTCCAAGGTTATGGGCTCATATCTGTGTGCTGGACTGTAGTAACTGGTTGCTTTGCATTGCCAGGGAGGGGATGTAAATTGTGTGCTTGGTTTGGTGCCTACACATCTGAACTCATGAATGCTTGTCAAGGAGTCCCTAAACTGTGGCCAAACCCAGCTTCACCATGTGCTTCTCGAGAAAAAAATACCAAATTCTCAGTTCCTTGCAGTCTAAAATACATTATTTCATGATACATTTCTTAGTCACAGTCAGGTTGTTGTGCCTCTATTATTCATTATCAGTAAGCTGATTATACTTCTGCGCTTTTTTTGCCATATACTCAGAGATATTTGCAGATGAGGTGGCTGGAAGGTAAGAGAGAAACAGTTCACAGAGATGCACAGAGAAGGGAAAGAGAGGAAGAAAAAATAAAAGAAGTCCTTTATTCCAAATGAAATATCCAAAAGCATTGCTTATAGTCCAGAGCTGAGTCAAAACCCACTACTAAGCCTCAGAAGTTGCTGCAAAATGGAAGTATTGCCTGCTGGATCATTTTCTCCATTTCCCCGACTGAGAATGTTAGGTCCTAGCTGAAAAAGGAATCCATGTTTTCCTATCTTGAAGTCAAGGTAGACACTGTCTCATTTTCACCTGAGCATTGTCCTAGTTCATCTCTGTTAATTCATAATTCATCTCTGTTAATTCATACTATATATTACTAGATAACATGGCCTTGGACATAATTTTGTAGGAGATTTTGTTACTGCCTCATAAACACAGAGCTCCCTTAAACTGTCATCAGAATATATCACCATAAAATTACTGAAGCAATAGAAGAAAAAACCTACAGCACTGCTACACCAAATTCTGTTTCAAGTAGTATGCTACTATTCTGTGAAATTCACTATACTTGCAGGGATTTAACAGCTTTGCGATATTCTTACATTGATGTGGGTAGTCCAAAAGAAGCAATCACACTTTCAGCAAAAGATTATTTCATTTCCATGGCACCATGGGCTCCAATCTAGTAGGACCCACCTTAACTCTTCTCATATGCAGCCAGCACTAACTGCTGTTCTTCACTATTTTGCACTTTAGAGACATTTAGAGACTTTTGCAAGCAGGCATCACACATCTGAGCACACACAAAAATGATTACTTAAATGATGATTTAAAAATAATGGATGTACATTACCACATGAATGATTAATTCCTTTTTGTGAGTACAAGCATCCAGGCTATGGCTGGGTAAAATATTGATGGTACAAAGGAAATGAGCTGTTTCTTAATTTAGTTTTGTTCTGGTAATGTGTAACTGATGTTGTTTCCTTCTAGCAGTATGCATTTAGTGACCCTTTTAAATTTTAATACCTAGTGATAGCTAAACTAATAGCTTCATGGGACATATAAGAGGGGATTCTGAAAAGATGCAGATAGAATTTACATGCATTAGTTTGAGACTCTGTAACATATTAATACAAATAGGTACTATAGAAGAACCTAGATGAAGTCTCCACACACAGGCTGGCATATCACTAGAAAGCAGAGGCGTTTTTTTGCATGACACTTTGAAAGGTGGAGACTTCATTGTCGTATTACTCTCCTGAGGCTGTGGCATATGAATCCCAGATCATCAAAGCCTGATTCTCTTGTGACGCACTTGAGAGTGTTGGGATTTGTGAGACTAGTACAAAATGAGAGCAGAACTGCTCTTACCACCTGATACTGGACATATGTTTAAACTAAATGTAAGATGACCTAAACACTGAGATTAACCCTGTGCTGGACTCCTACAGCCCAAGTCAAAGATACCTACAGTGAGATTTCTCACTGTTCCCACATCTGTTGAGGTACAGCATCCTGAAGTGTTTTTCCACATATTTGCTGGGAAATGCCACAGTAGGGAGAAAGGCACTGAAAGACAAGTGCTACTCACATGGTCCTGCCCACACCTTCATTACAGAGCATGGTAGGACAGGCTCACCCATCCAAAACGTAAACCTGGTGCCCAGTGGAATAGATCAGTATGGGCTCAAAATCAAGTAGAAGCCTTTTAAAAACTCTGTAGATGTGGCTGGGCAGCAACGCATGTAAGGACACAGGTTATGGTAGAGAACAGCTACACGCTTTGACATTCTCAGATGGGAATACAACCTTGTTACTCAAGGTTGATATACAGCCTGAATCACTGGCACTGCCTACCCATGGCCCATCTGTTAGAATGGCACTTTGCCCACTGACATGGTGACATGCCAGGTTTCATCTGAAGTAGGTGCTTTCTAACAATGGTTTTAGAAAGCAGCCTGTTGAAGACAGCAACGGACACTTCTTTCTTCAATAGGCTGGTTTTGGAGTGGGAACACTTGCTGGCAGCCAGTGCAAAGGGCCTAAATCATCTTCTGTTAGCTGCAAAAAGAAATCTTGTTTGCTATGATAACAGAAGTTTTGAGCTAAAAAGTACAGTGATTGCTTCCACTTGCACATGCTAGCCTTGCACGAGTATGTTTATTGTGGCTACTTAATCCCATTTTACCAAACTGCATAGCAATTTTCAGGAGAGAAGGAAGAAAAAGAGGAATAGTGTATTGCTTTTGAGACAAGAAAGGGTGCTTCTTAGTTTCATTTTAAAGCATGATCCTTTGATATTTTCCATTGCTGCAATGGATATTATATGGTAATCCTGACAGGACATTTTATATGTGAGTATGAGTTTGAGGGCTGATTCCCCAGGATGACATTTGAAAAATACAGTTCACATTTTTTTCCTTTGGCAACTGAGAGAAAAGAAGGATCTTCACACAGTCCCAACAAAAATCAACAGGCTTTCTGTCATCATGACTTTCTGAAAGGTCTTTGAAGATCCTAGGGAAAACATAGACTTCATCTCTGTCAAGTCCATGAAGGGGTGTAGATCAGAGAGCAAGTTAATGGATGCAGTTCTCTCTAGTGACTTTCTGGATACAGGATGACTGAAACGTGGGCAGGGTGTAAAGCCACATGGCTTTAGGAGCAGCCCAGATGGCAAACAACCCCAGGAACACATGCACACGTGCTATCCTGATCCTTCTAGGAAAGATTTTTAATCTAAATTGTCAGCCTGACATCAGCACCGTAACATTGCTGATGGACAGGAGTGACATATGATCCACCTTGCAGAGAGCTATTTGCCTGGGTCTGTAGTAAGGAATAATACAGCCTACCATTGCTCTTCTCACATGTCCAACGCTCGACTGAGCTTGAGTGCTGGCAATGTGGTGTGATGGGAGTCTGAGCATGACCATGGCTCTGACCTGCTCTCAAAGTCACCTGTCACCTGGATGATCATTGGACAGTCTGCTTCCTTCCCCTTCTGCCTCTACTGTCTGCACATGACTCCACTCCTTTCTTCATTGCCCTGCCAGAGCAAAGCACTGTCCTACCTGGCAGTGCACTCCAAGCCTGGGGCAGTGCAGGGGGACTTGCCAGGTGGCAGTGTGTCAACTAAGCCTGTGTTCAAGGCAGATGGGTCCTCCATATCACATATGGAGCATTTTTGTATGGTCTGGTTACACGAGGAGGTAGAGACCTTTCCATCTATCTCTGGTTTAGTGTTGAGCTTTTGGCCTGACACACATATATGGCTAATGATGACAGGGAAAGAAAAGACCAAGCAGGGATTGCCTGACGGCATGCAAAGTACATATGCATAAAATAAAAAATCACTGAGATTCTTCTGAACACAGGAAGCTATTCAGGCAGCATCTGAAATACTCAGATAAAATATCCAACTCTGAAACAGTTTTTCATAGGAAAGCTGAGAATAACCTGTAGTTATCTTTGGCTACTAGGACAGTAGAGACCTTATTATAAAATGATTTACTTGCAATAACATGGCTGCTAAAATCCTGGCACACTGTTATGCAACTAATGAAAAAAAAGTCAAATCTATAAAAGGAGGTGGAAAACTTTGGCTGGAGCCACAAACACTGTTTTTTCCACTGCTTCCCTGATAGAGAGACAGTTTTTGTGCCCTTCTCTTATCCACAAAGGCACAGAAAGGAGGAGATCTGTAGCTAACAGCCACAGCAGCTATAACTGCATCACTCCAACAGCAGAGGGAATAGAGTGCCTGCAGCAGTCTCTGTGCTTTGCCAAGAATGGAGATGTCATGGCTTACTTTTTTTTTTTTGAGCCATGTCAGAAAATAATGTTGGCATTCCTACCTGAGCCTGTTTTCCCAAGTCAAGCACCATCCAGAGGATTTAGTAAGAACTTGACGATCACTGGTTGCTACTTTATTGTATATTTTTACTATGTTAATTTTTCCATTATGTTCTGCAAATAGGAAATTTTGTGGGATAGAAAAGGTGCCACTGCTAATTTATAGAGCCTTGGATCCAAAGTGCTTTCTACACTTTTGACCCCACACACACCCCTCTTCTACACGAAGCCTTCTCCCTGACAGCTCCTTTGCATGACTGTTTCCTGCATGACTTGTCACAGACAATGGTATTTCCCCAGACTCTGCGGAGCTTTTACATCACTCAAGATTAGAGGGGTGACATGCACAATCATATAAGCAGCTAGCAGACTGTGATCAGTGAAACAATGTGGGGATGAAATGGGCCACCTATCTCATTGTCACCTACTGTCACCTCAAAGGTGAAAATATGTCATCTTGCACCCACCAAAGAAAAGTAGTAAGACATATCCCAGGATCAGCAATATGAGAATGGCTCTTGGACGTGGTGCACCATTTCAAATCTTAACAAGTGGGAAGAAGTAGCAGTTAACTACAGGATCAAAGCCACCTGCACTCACTTTAGCCTCTTAGTTTTCATAATCTGGTATACAGAGAATAATAATTGTTTGTACTCATCTTCTGTAAGCAGAAATTTTTCTTCTGCACTAGCATGCAAAGCACAGAACAGAGAAAAGCAAACCTTTCATGGATGTCTCTGTTAGGGCTGCTCAGTAGAAAGGATTTTGCAGCCCACAGCTAGCACACAAGGAACACTGAGGTACACCAAAGCTGGAAGTCATTTTTTCAAACAAACTGTAGCATTAAATAATGGTGTAAGTGTTGAAAAATGTAATTAAAAGTATCGACCTGTATGGCTCAAAACCAAAATATCCTGGGCTAAAGTCAGATACTGAGATGTCGAGAGGCATACACTAAACAGAAAGTAAAGTTAACATGAGAAAGGCAGGAACTCCTGTCATCACTTATTGTGTGTGGGCTATGAACTTTCTGTATGTGTCACAGAGGTAAAAGTAAATAGTTTGATCATCTTTCTTCAAACCTAGGATGAGTGTCTGCCCTCTCGCTGAACAGGAATACAGTGGAGAAATATGGTAAGGCTTTGTTTGAGAGTTCAAGTAGGTATAAATTTACAAGCAGTTTGCTGGTATTAACTATTTTCTAAGAACCCTCCCTCCATCAACCGTGAATAATGCCCGTCTGATCCTTTCCAACTGTTTTACTGTCACACGAATGAGGCGAGTTTTTGGCTCCTGAGTCAGTGTGTTAGGCTGGACAGCTGCTTAGCTATGAACAGCCCAAGAAGCTACCTCAGTCTTGCTCAAGGGAGATTCAGACTACTAGAAACCACATTCTTAGAGTCTTATTTAAGGCCTTAATCCATAGAGTTATATTTGGTGGGATAGTGAAGGAGCAGTGTCTGTGGATGTGTCTGTGTGAGTCTATACAGGAACGCGTGCCTAATTGCTTGTTTTGTGTAATGCTAAAACCTCCACAACTATAAAATGTCTTCAGCTGGTACCTGTGAACACACCTTTGTATAAGACATGATTGTTGGTATACGAAGCCAAGTTGATTCATGTTGGATATTATGGACTCTGAAATGAGTAATGTGATACAAATCTACAGATAAACTAATCTGCTGGTATTTATAACCAGTGAGCAATTGCCTCCCTCCTTAATTGCAAGTTTTGAGATGTGACAGTTACAGTAGATAGCAGCTTTACTGTAGCTCTGAGCTGTCTGGGAATCTCTATGATTGGATAAATTTCTAAGGGAATATTTGATTTACCTTAAAGAAAACATCAATCTTGTCTTTGGTCATTCTTACTGATAGGGAGTAATTTTTTTTCTGGGCCAGGGCATAAAGCACTTAATGTCTAAACCCAGTGAAGAAAATAAAAAGATAAAATTATTATCTTTCCCATCCTACATTATGTTATAATTTACACATAAATAACAGTGAAATAATAGAATGTTTTCAGGCCTGTTCCTGTTCTGAAGGTCACTGGGTCTCCATAGGACAAGAGGTACATATCACAGAATCAATTACAGGATTAGGTAATCACCTAAAATGGGAATGAAAAGTGATTTTGCTGAAGTTGCTATATATAATATAAACAGATAACATTAAGTGTCTTGTCATCTTATGATTATATGCTACGAACATAGATTTGTTACTAATAAATCTTTCATTTGTCTATGCCTGAAGAAGGAAGCACATTTTACTACTGGTGAGAAAAAGTGTAAGTAAATGCTGTGGATGGTGAATCTGTACTGAGTATGAGAAACGAAATTTTGGAAATTAAAATTGTAGGCTGCAAGGCTGTGAGGAATATCATCTATTAATCTTGAAAGTATGCCATCAAATCTAATTACAGTATTTTGTTGATCTTTTCTTAGATTTTGAAATTAATTCCCCATCAAATTATAGGTGATATACCTAACTGAAAAGCTAATCATTTTATAGAAAATGGAGTTTTCTTGCTTTCAATGATTCCTGTGAACATTAAAATGCTGAGGGGAGACAGCAACACCTACCACTCTATGCCTGGCTCCAAAGGGCACCATGGCAATGCCTTGAGCTTGTCTTTTCTGTTCCCAGCTCTCTACCCTGTACAGCAGTCCCTCTTGGGGGTCTTTTTTTACAAGATTACTCTTTTGCAAAGACCAGGAATTAATCACATTTTACTGTTGCAAGGATTTTTACAGGAAAGTGCCATGACCCGAATTGTTGGCCTGAAAGAGTTAGTTTTTCAGCGTTAAGTCTGATGGGGAGCTTGCAGGCAGGAAAGACCAGTTTTACAAGACTGTGCCCAGTTATGTTTATTGCTTGAATCACTTTTATTATCTTTGACATACAGTCATCCAGATTTCACTCTAAGCACATTTCAAGTAGTAAAATACAGAGGGCAACACATTACAAACATTGCGTCTATGTCTCTTCCATCTCAGCAGAGGAGGAATTTCTGGCCTACCACTGCCTCAGGTTCTTCTGTGCCGGATCCCACATGATCCACACTGTCTGACACATGAGTTATACTGCCAAAGCAAAAAAAAAAAATTTGTTTTCCAATTATTTTTGTTAATTACTGGCACATCTCTTCTACCTCCCCAGAGGTAGATAAGGGAATTGGAGAGCCAGCATATTGGATTTCAGTCAGACTTTTGCCTACGTAAAGACTGAGAGCCACTATTAGATTTATCACTTAAATATTAAATATAGAGATAGTATTTTGTGTGCTTCTCAAGGTAAACTGATGCCAGATGATCGTGAGTGGGCATGGAATAGCAGTGTGGAACCATTTCTTGCACCAGCTGGAAAGATAAATGACAGGAGTGAAAGCATATGCACATGCTGATCCTATACAGAGCCAGGATAAAGTTGCCAAGTGCGGATGCGCAGCCTATCAGTGTTAGCGGAAAATCATCCATATATCTTTAAGTGACAGGCATACAAACTGAGATTTCTACACATCCCTTTAGTTAAGGAGGCAGATAAGAAAGGTATAAAAAAAAAAGAACAATGATGTTAAATTGAAGCTTTGACAGTCACAAATACTTTAAAAACAACTCTCAGCACAGTACCCAAGGAGGTGATAAAGAAAGTGTTGAAACTGGTTTGTGTCTTCCTGTATTTTAGAAAACTGCTAATCACGCAAAAGCACCTCCTATAATTTTCTGACAACTGGCAAGGGTGTAAAGGGAGGGTTCACACCATTTGGAAAATGAGAAAATTATTTTCTTTCCTTTAAGAATTATAAAGAACTAGACTTATCTGCTACCTGAATTGGATACTAATTACAGTGATAAAATTACAAAGACTTTTCTTAAACTTAGCACTCTTTATAGCGTACTTATAACCAGTTATTTGCCTGTTTCAACAGGACACAGGCTTGTTATATTAGCAATTTGCTATTTTTAGGCTATTGGTGTAAATCATGAGCAACAATATTCTGCAATGTTTCACTTCTGACTTGCGTTGATACTGCTAAAAGCTGACTCGGAGAAGGAGAATGGTTGGCTCCATTTTATTGCTTTGTCAGCCAAACAATGGGATCTTTCGCCTGTATTTCCCCAGGCAACAAGGTTTAGGGTGATTGAACTGGGATAGGATCTAAATGCACTCCAATTAAAGACCCACCTTCTTGGGATCTAAACTGTGGGGTAGGGGGGTGAATAAGTGGCTACAAATAGGGCAACAACTACAGTAAGGGCTCATGGAGACTGGATGCTAAAACCAGGAGTTGTAGGCATCCATCTAACAGAGGTGAACCTTAGAAAACTTGTTTGGGCTAATAATGGAATACTGTAATGAGCTATCAGTTTCAGCTTATGTGATTTTAACCCTGTTCTGGTGAAGTATTACAGCTTGAGCTTCCTATTTTCTCAAAAATCCAAAGGAACAAATTCTTCACCAATCAATAGGGATGAAAAACCTGTTTTTCTTGGAAATTGTTCTGTATTTCTTCACATACTATGCCTGCCTGCCCTGCCCTGTGCAATGGCTCCCCAGACAGTGAGCAGGCACAAAGGCACATAAAACCAGAGCTGTATGAAAATAACTTTCCTAGGTTGTTAATAGAAACTAATGTTATCAGACAGACTCAGAGATACCCCTGCATTAGTCATTGAATAGCACCTTAAATTGTCCAACTAATTTTATGCACTTACAATAAATAAATTCTATTCTCCTTTATTATCAAATTTAATTACAGTCAAGGTAAGTGATGACAGCTGCACTTTGCAACTTAAAATTTAAGGACAGTGAATACAAATCCCCTGTGTGTCTACTTCATTAGAAATTACATATCTGATCCATATTATATTACATACCATATTCCTCTGTACAATACCATGAAGTAGGCAGGTGTCTATATGCACTGGTGAAATATGGTGCTTTTTTGGGAGGAGAAAAAAAAAAGAGAGAGAAGGGAGGAGGAAAATATTTAGCTAAAATCTAATGACTCTTAGAATACAACATCATATCTTGGCACTACTGTGATTTCACCATCCTTTTGGAACTGGCGTTTGCTGTCTTTGTTGGAAAGGCACAGCTTAAATGAGCACATCCTCAAAATATAACTTTTGCATTTCATTCAGAAGCCATAGTGTCTGTGCGTTAGTGTGCTGAGTCACTGATTCAGCTCTGGCTCAGGCAGAGGGAAACCATCAATACTGTTTTCCTCAGCACTCACTATTTCCTAGGGATGCTCCATTTGAGCAAACTTTCCCAGGTATCTGTGCTCTGAAGATGGTTTCCCAAAAGTGCAAGCTGCCTGCACTGTGTGCACTTGCACTTTCTTACCAAATCACCATGTGAAGTAGTGATTTTAATGAACATTTCTGTGTGCTGAAATCAGTTCAGCCTTGGTTATAAACCCAATAGAGGCATTCAAGCAGAAAGAAATGTCTGTTTTAAACACATATTAGTTTAGTATTATCCATATTTTAATGAAGCAAAACCTCAATTTGTTTTTCTAACAGATGGTGGTTCTTTTATCTGTATGTAAATTTGGACTACTTTGCTTACATTTTCAAATTCATGAACAAGTGTTGCTTAAGTCTGTAAAACACTTAGAGGTTGAGAAGTCCTTTAGACAACAGAAATAATCTATAAGCTATACCTGCGCGATAGGGTAAGTGTTCTCATTACCATCTCATACACAGGGACAGTCACATCAGAGCCAAAGCTGGTCCTTGGGCATTCCTGGCTCTTGGGCTGACAGTCCATTTTATTGTGCCTCTGTACTTCCAGATTCTGCTGATGTGCTTCTTTTACAAATCAATCATTCTAGGGGTAATTAACATTTAAAAGCCAAATTTCTTTTAATTCCATTAGTGTATTTGTGACAAGAAAAGTGTTGGCAGAATCCAAAGGTTAAGAGTTACAATGATGAACAAGGTTTAGGATAAATGAAAGTTAAGGCCTAAAATAGCCTGACAATACCCGATTAATCTGCACACTATTGACAGAATAGTGGTCTGTTGTGTCAATGAAGATTTAAGAAGCTTTGCAGCACATGTTACTGATAGTTTATCATATCAATAGGAGCCTGAATATATTTGTGTTTAAAAACCTGTGGCTGTGTAATTCCCTGAGTTCACACATAAGTGTATGTTTTAAATCCTTACATAAAGTGGTTTCTAGCCATGCAGCAAATGTTGAGAATATAACAAACTACCATATTTAAGTGTAGACACAAGATAAGTAGTCTTGGCTATACCAAAATCCTCTTAAAATGCTGTACTTTAAACTTAAAACCCTTTGCCTTACAGGAATGCAATCCAATTCTCAACATTGTGTTGTCTGCCTAATTGAAGCAAAAGAAGAACCGTATTAATCTCTCATCCTGATATATGGAAGACTTGAGTCAGCTTGTGGCTGGGATGTATAGTGGGGAAGAAAGGTCTCTTCCCACAAGCAGCCCCTCTCAGAGCAGAGGGGAGTTTGCATCCACAGCCTCAGCAGATGCCACAAGCTGTGCCATGCTTCCCATGCCCTCACTGTAGGGATAATTGAGCAGCATTGCTGAGTAATTTCTATATGCCAGTCACTAAAAGGATGTATGAAATGAAAATACGGCTGTCTTTTCTAGGAGTGCAGCTTTTCTGACCGGCACCACCATCAGGCATTTAAAAATCCAAGAAGGAAATCCCACATTTGTAACGCCATGGTATGGGGGGCTAGCACCTCAGTACCCTCTATCAATCCACACAGCAGTGGGTCTGCTCCGAGTGTTTGACTTCCAGTGAAAAGGCCACAGAGTTATTCTGTGAACCAAATCCTTCTCTTGGAGGCACTCTTAAGCTTTTTTGTCCTCAGGTTGCCATTTGATTCCTAACCAAGCAAGTAATCTCTACTGCAGCACTTTCAGGCACTATGCAAATTTTGATGGTTTTCAGATTAGGGCTGTTCCTGAGAAAATGATGTCCTTACACCTTTAACCAGGCAGCAGCTCCTGTGGTGCAACACAGCCATGCTGTGTTTGCTGTGAGGAAGCCCATAATGATCTCGCCTTTAGTCTGTCACCACTAGGAAACATCAGAGAGAGACAGCCAAGGGACCGAGTTGCCAAAAACATCCTATTCCCATGGCTGAGAGATTTTGTTGGCACCATCTCTAAAGAGAATTTACTATGGGACAAATCCTGGCACCCTTGCTTAGATGAATCAGTTCTCAAGAGGCAACGTTCCTGCTGCGAGTGGTGTGTGCGTAAAAACCTGCAGGATCAGCCCAAAATACTACTTGGGAGTACCAAGCACTTGTCTTCCAGAGAGGCTGGAGCGCTGTGGGGAATGACCTGCCCAAGGACCTGCTGTGGAGGCACTGCACAGCTGAGGGGCAGGGGTTTGGGAATTGCACGTGAATGATGTTTTCCCAACGAAAATATCTAAATTGGTTTTGCTCAGATTTTTTCTGTTTTCCCATAAAACAAGCACAGATGATACTGATGATACAGTTTGGTGAGTAATCTTTTTTTTTTTCTCTCCTCTTACAGTGGCATCCAAAATACTTCATGGCACTTTTAAGTCTTAATTTATTTGTCTTTCATTTGAAGTAAAATGAATTAGTGACAGCTATTTCCTGGACTTCATTTCTGGGATTAAAACCTTTGTTTCTCAAATATGAGGGTATTTTGGTTAGGCACTTAAAAAGATGTCATTCC
>VWZY01000381.1:63042-119740 GCA_013399075.1 Chloroceryle aenea | reverse complement strand
AACAAATAGTAGAGTCGGTTCTGAATTATCTCTGTGCTGAGGCAGGGATAGCTCTGCTCTGTCCTCCTCGCCTCCTGATGAAAACAATGCTCTGCTCAGGTGTAGAGAAACTTTTTAGTATTTTTATCGGTGGGGGGAGTGGGAGGGGACTTTTCAGCACTGCAGAAACCGATATGGCGGCTTTCAGACAGTAATTAGAAAGGGTTTAAAGCCTTCTTTATTATTTATAAGCGCTGGATGGAAATGAAAGGTCACACAGATATTTCTAGGTGGCTATTATGCCTGTGTTCTAAAGGGTTGTGGGGTTGCTATGCTGTTTTTTTTTATGATTGTTATCGTGGTTTATCTATTGAGTTGGAAAAAAAGCAGTCGAGTATGCTTCAGGTTGATGTGTCGAAAATGCTGTAGTTCCAGTGGATACCCCACTTGTTAGCACGACTATATCTAGTCTTAAACTAGTGGGGTTTTGCCAGTCTTTTGAGATGTTTCTTACTTCTGGTCAGGATTATGTCTGTATCACGGGTGTTGTTAGCCTGGGAGTAGTAACTTGAGCAAAATTCAGCCCTAAATGTGTAAAGTCATTTGTATTTATGTGTGTGTCTGGTTTAGAATACATTTACTTTTGAGCATAGCAGCAGCAGTGATGGCTCATAATGCTCACATATGTGGCACTTGCTGTACAGATGGTATTGTAGCTTATCCATGTACACACACACACATGCTTCACACATAATGTGCAGGAATTACAGCAAACTTCCTCCAAAATGCTGTTCAGCGCTCTGTAAATGCGTGGCATCTTTTTCCCCTGGTTATTTTCTTTGGGGAGACACATGCATCTTTATCAGCATACTTTTATGTTCTAAGCTGATTAATCTTTCCTTAATACTGTTTATTAATTTACTTAAATATTATTTGAAGGAACAGCTTTACACTGTCTTAGCAATAGACGAGCAGTAAAATGCTCTCTCACATACAAATACTTTCACAGAGAATTTTCTGAGGTTCTCTCCTTTTCCTAAGTCCAACAGGAAGCTCATTGTAAAGCTTTGCAATCACTTTTGTGGCAAAAGAGAATAGATGTTTTTCCTGCTTTATTCACTCTAAATATTCCGTACACCTCTAAAGTCTTACTTTAGTTACTATTCAGTAAATGAAGCTGTACGTAATCTTGTTTAATGTAGTAAGTGACAGGCATATTTTGTTACGTTGGCAGATACTGTATAAACATTTACTCTGGCTTAGAGAAATACAAATTGCCATTCAAGTGCTCTGATTTATTTTTATATAATCACGAACTTCAACACTTCTCATATTAAATAATATAAAACTCAGTTCTTTAAAAAACAGGAAGAAAAAGTTTGTAGTAAGAATTTATTGGCATTCTGAATTATCTAGCTCAGATTTCTTTTCAAAAGGACAGCCAAAAAAACTATAACCCAGAGGTTCTAAATTGGTTTATTTAACCGGCTTCTTACTTTCATCTACACCTTTAGTTACACTGAACAGCTACCTGCCTCATATCCTGCCATCTGTCACTACCTGTTCTCATTTATGGTGGAGACGCAACAAAGATAACATCATTTTCTAAACGTGCTGTGTGTGATGCAGGAGTGTGTGCCAGGAATACAGTGATGGTCCTGTCAAAGCTCTACGAACCAGCTGTATGACTGCGGTTTTTTTCCCCCCTAGCATCTCGTGCCCTTTCAGCTGGACCATCAGAACGTTTCTACCTCTTTTGTGGCTGATCTGAGCCAGCTATTCAGAGACGAAGCTTTAGCTCTTGGAGCTGCCATAACTTTCATGTAGAGTTATGAAGAGTACACATTGAGATATCATGCTTAATTACGTATTGACACGGACTAAATTGGTCCCCGATCTGATCAGTTCCGTCATATGAGATATGTGAAAGTAAAGAAAATTATGTCATAGAAACTCACTTCAGAGTGTATATTAGGAAATTATAGTAACATATCTTCTGGTCTTACTACAGTTGTTCAAACACATATTGCAGCTCTTGATTTCTGTGGGTTTTAAATTCCTTTACAAACATCATTGCACTTAACGTACGATTCAGCAGCCCTTGAAGTCAGGTGAAGCCCAGTTAACTGGACAGAAGCTGTGTAGAAATGTTGAAATGCTTTGGTTGAGCTTCCTTCTGCAAAAAGAAATTTGAAATGTGAAGTCAAGTGGAGATCATATGTGAATATGGTCAGTTTTCATCAAGTGTCATCAGGTGATATGACAGAGACTGTTGCGGTTCTAGCCTGTCTTTGTCTTACAAAGGAAACAGTTACATCAACAGCCTCTGTGCTCATAGAAGCTTATGTTGAGCTTACTTACGTTGCAGTCTGGTATTTTTGTGAGGAGTATACCGTGTTTGTTTATCGAACAGAGGAGATGGTGATGGTTGATTACATACTTGTGTGTTAAACATCTAATTCAGTTTGGAAAAAAAAAAATCAGATGTCTTTTCATTGGATCAAGTAATAATTTGCTCCGTAAGTAATTAAGTAAAGATTGAAAACATATTACTTGTGTTGGGTGGTACAAGTTATTTTTTGTCTTAGAAGTTCTGTGTGTAATTAAGAGTTCAGATGTTGATTTTGTCAAAACTGCTGTTGGAACAGATGATCTATTTTCTTGCACATCAGATAAGCTACTGCAGTTACTGTTAAAATCTATCTAAGCGATTTTATTAAGTTGTTACTTGTGCTGTGAATAGCTGCCAGCCTTGAGTTCAAAAGAAAGTAGGTTCCGATTTGTTACCATGTCACATGGAAGAGGTGTGCAGTGAAAATAGTATTACTGCCCTTCCGATGCTGTTTTGAGGGATTTTGTGTGTTGCCTGCTGTAGCCCACTTCCAGGGATTTTGTGTGTTGCCTGCTGTAGCCCACTTTCCCTCATCATAGCTTGACAGTAATTACAGTAGAGCTAATATCACAAGTAGATTCAGTTTATTGAAACAGGAAGGCTGTTGAATTGACCCAATTCCAAATTCAAATGTTTGTGTTAACCACAGAGATCAAATCTGTAGTGCACATATATGAGTAGTGGTTATTTCCCTAACTTTTCTATTCCATTCGGCTTTTGTTAACTAACCCAGATTAGCATTTTAACAACCCTGAAGTGAACTTCTGCCATTCTCCCTGCTTGGACACTGTGTAGACCATCCATCATCCTGTCCTTGGCCACAACAGACTACTGGCTCCATAACCATTAGGAGCTACACAGAACCCATCCAACTGTGAACAGCACAGCTGGCTACAGCAATTTTTTCTTCCACACCACTGGCAGCATTGTCTGGCTATGGTAACTAAAGTTAACATCCAGAACGTGAAGTTTCTTTAGTTTTGGCCCCCCTGCCCAGCCCTGCCTCAGCTCAGTGGGCACACCTGCAGAATGGCTACAAAATGGCTGCGAGGCGAGAGGCAACCGCAGGACTCTTACTTTAAGGCTCCAGTTTGGAGACAGCAACGTGTTGTTTGGAGTGGGATTACATTAACTCCGTATTTAGGAGAGGGAGCTTGCTCGCTGAGTACCATGCTCTTTGAATTTGCAGAGCGGGGTGTGCTTTGAAAGCAGCCAGCTAAAGAAGCAGAACTTGCTGCTCTAACTTAGCCACGCAAACTGCCAAAGAGCACAGAGAAATGGAGAATTTCGGCTGTGTATTTCACACATTCTTGTAGAAGCCTTTTTAGTTCCACAACGGAAACCATGTGATTTCACAGGATCTGTGCCCAGACTCTAATACTTGCTACAGATGCTTTCCTTGGTTTTTTTAGCTGATCTCTGAATGCAATGGGAAAGAAGTTTTTACAGGATGTATTGTTTTAATTCTGATGTATACTATGAATGGCAGGTAACCAGCAGGTAAATGTACTTGTGGCTCTGTGCTTATTTTACTTGTTGGGATTTTTGCATTATTTAAATAAATTGGCCTAGCCTGGCTGTCAGTCATGTGTGAGCCCCAGCCTTCCTGCTAGAAGAGAACCTTTGCTTTCAAGAGCAAAGGAGGTCAAGAGGTGTTACCACGCAGGGAGGGGCTGAGTGGAAATGGAGGAGCAAAGAAATGATAGTGAAGGAGGAGGAGAAGCAAGGAGCTCAAGCAAGCGGGTGACATTTGTTCTGTCCAGAATGGTTACAAACCTTGTAAATGAAATCAGTCCCTGGACAGCTTTGATTTATATTCTCACACAGCAGATTGGCCTTGGTCTGCCTGACCTTGGTAACGTTACAGAGGTCGTATTTGCACACAGATACTCCTCTTGCAGAAGGGTTTCTTGTTGCTGTTGCAGTGTTTGGTTGGTTGTTTGGTTGTTTAGTTTTTGTTGGCTTTTTTGTTTGTTTGGGTTTTTTTTAACTGAAGAACCAGAACCATTGCAGCCCAGATTTCTAACTCAATAGACACTGGATAAACACGATAAAAAGGATGAATCCTGTTCTCCACAGTGAATGGTTTAAGAGAAGAGAGAGCAGCCGTACGGGTACAGCCAGGCAGTGGCCTCCAGAAGCAGGAGAGCTGTGTTGGCCTGCATAATCAGCAGCTGTGTTATCGAACAGGCTGCCTAAACATAGTGGAGCATCGTGCGCTGGGGAAAGGGGCACATGCCTGTAGGCATCAGAGGCAAAGGAGAGCTTTGAAGAGGCCTTGGGATGAGAATGAGGAGTTAATTGGCAGATTCGTGCTGGGGGGCTCTGCAAGTCTGTGAGGGACAACAAGGAAGCAAACACAGAGGTGCTTGTCTGGAAAGGTAATGAGTGAGCAGCGGGGACCAGCATCACAGGCTGGTTATCCACCAGTTGTGGCAATGAAACATCAGAAGAGATGAGACATGATCAGCTGGTCACTCAGTTCAGCTGTTACTGCAATAATAGGCTGTTCTTAACATGAGCCACATAGTTCATCTCTCTTAGGCCACATGAACAGCAGGGTCTCTGCTTTCCCAAAAAGCAGTAAGGTAGCAGTACATAGCTCCATTAGGTAGGACCTTCCTCAGAGCCTTATTGTGGCATGTAACAAAAGGGGTTTCCCTCGAGTGCTGCTGCTGTGCTTCCCAGACATGTTTAAGAGTGCCAGTGCTGTATGGGGACTGCAGCAACTACAGCACCAGCAGAAAGTGTTGCTGCTATTTCTGTGTGCGTCTATCATGACAGATGCACTTTGAGGTCAAAAGAAAATTCTCATACTTGTATTCCAAGCCCTTGTTTATATATCACTTCACTTGGGTACCCTCCTCCCATGTTGTGTGAACACTTACATGTCCTATTGGGTTGTGTAACCAGGTTTGGAGACTACAGAGAAGAAAAATGTGTATTTAACTTAACAAAAGCATCACTGTATAGTTAAGGCTACAGTATTAAAATTTGGAATGGTGTTTGAATGTAGCCTAGTGTTAGTGAGGGAGCTGTGACTCTTGCCTGTTAGTGTAATGGTAGTTAAAACCAAGAAAGGGCTGTAAGCAATCTTCATGTTCCCCAAGTGATGTGGCACCCAGGTGTTAAATATGAGGGGACTGCCTGATGGGTCAGGGAGGCTTAGTGCCCTGTGGAAGCAACTTAAATCAACCAAGCTGCATGGCTGGAGAAGACCTTCTGGCTTTGCAACAGTTGTCTGAGCCAACTTTGGCACCCCTTGCAAATATAGCTCTTTTGTGTATAGCCACCTGGAGACAAGTGCTGAGGAGAAGGGTAAGAATAACAGAGGAAAAGCAGTGGTGTGAAAGCTGTCAACAGTGTGTGAACAATGTCCCCAGGTGTCTCATGAAAGGGGTAATAAGGGGGGAGGGGGGAGTCATCTTGCAGAGTTGAATGGTTTCTTTCATTTGCAAACTTCTGCTCTCGGTGGCAGTTTCTTTAACCCAGCATGTGTTTATCAAAGATTAACACTGAAAAGCCAGTAATTTGATTTTGCTCAGTAAATCATATTTTCTTCATAACGTAACTGCTGTGTGGATATTTTTAGCATTATGTAGGTTTTCTCCTTAATGATAACCTTGGACAAAGATAATCAAATCCCATGCTATGGGGATTAATCTGATTTCCTGCAAGGGTATGGATAGAATTTTTTTTTCTCTTGTGCACAGTGTTACACAGGTTTTACTGTGAGAGTGGATTATGGTTTCCCTTCCCCTAAAGCGTAAGGTTTTCAACCTCGCCAAAGATGAAACAAGCACCACTCATGATTGAACAGTGGTCTATATGGCAAGCCATGCCAACATAAACCTAAATGTATTTGTTGCAGCTGTAGAGGAAAAATAGACCTGCAGCCATACAAAGTGTGTGGGCCAGATATGATTATTTAGTCACGTTCTTACACTGGACTAGTGTTGCTAGTGATAGCATAAGGATTTAGGGAAACATTGCAATTGCATAGGGGATCTCGGGGCGGGGGGGGNGGGCGCTCTGGGCGGGGGGGGGAGTCAGTATGGAGGAAAGAATGGAACAGGCTGTAATGTAAAGTTTTAAAGCCCTAAGTCTTATTCCCCGTTTTGCCACAGATTTCCTTCTGACCTTGATTCAAATACTTGCAGTCCATATGTTACTGAAGTTTTTTATTTTTAATTGTAAAGGACTGACCCATGGCTTCTTCGTGGCTCACTAGTCAAAATGCCAAAGTAGTGTGATGCAAATACTGCCCTTCCTTACAGAATGAATGTTATCATGGGGTGATTCAGCCCAAGTAAAAGTCAGGTGGGAGGGAGATCTGGTGCCCACCAGGTCTGTGTCCTGTTCCAGACAACTGCTGACTGTGGGCTCTGCAGATCGCATTTGGTCTGTGAAAAGTGGAAAGCTCTGTGATGCAGAGAGAATTCCCCAAACTGATGTGATGCAGGGAAGGGAAATGCCCAAGCTTGGGACCCAGATCAGGATAGCCATGACTGCACATTGCACCAATCCTGCCTCCAACCCCATACTGGTAACAGTATGGGTATAATTTACTTAACTGCATTTGTATCAGTTTAATAACTTCATCAGACTGTAGGGCAAAGAATTGGTTAGATCAAATCCTGCACTAATACATCTGGGTTTTTAAATAAATAGAAAATTTTCATCACTACCCCTCTGTGGTTTTTGTAAGCCAGGTGCTCCCAGAAGACTCTCGGCACAGGCACCTCTCAAGACGCATCTCTGCCCCTCCAACTGTCCCCAGGGTCTCAACAGCATGAGCACCAATGTTCCCCTCTTTCCCCTGTGAATATGTATATACATACATTTACAAATACACACTACAAAGACTATAAAAGCAGCAAATGTAATAATGTGATCCAACTGTTCAGTTCTAGGCTAGGAAGAAGTGTTTTTCTACCATTATGTGAAAATTTAGCGTGACTGGAACAGAGTCTGTATTTGATTAGGTAATTTAAGAAATGTAAGAGACTTCATACTGTAGGGCAGTGCTGCAAAACAATTGCTCAGAACATGTTCTAAAATTGGTTTGCCTTCACCAGATTTCCATGTGTTTCTGCACAGCATCTCAAATGAAAATATGAGCAGTCACATGGCAAGAGACTACATTTTGGTATTATGGTAAGTAAGAACAGCAAACAATTATTCCAAATTCTGAATAACCTTTGAGACAAAAAGGACAAATAAAGACAAAAAACAAACAAACATAACAATAAAAACCACCACAAAACACTCCTTCTGTTTGTTTTCTAGTCTGGGAAAGACGTTTCATAACACATCCTTTCACTGGTGTAGTTAATCTTTAATGCTTAACAAGATAATAGTAATCATTAACTTTGAGCTCAGGCTTCCTTCTGGTTTTCATGCCTGCATTTTCTACATGTAATTGATTGTGCCCAGAAAAGTGGCAGAGCATGTGCTTTGCATACACAAATAGTAACTGGGTGGCCTCTTCCAGACTTGTCCATGCAGAAAAACCCAAGACTAGTTAAAAACACATTGTTCCCTGCTCTCTGTAGGTAGTATTCCTGTGGGCAAGGCTGGCTGACTGTTCCAGCTCTGAAAATGCAATACTGGTAATACCAACACTTTGCTTAAGATGCTCTGATGGATTGGGTTCTTGACAGTTGATAATCTTCTCCTGTCTCTCACCTCAGGTTTTCCAGCAGCCATTTGCTTTCTTTTTGAAGTGAGAGCAGTAGCATGCAGCAGCAGCTCAAGCCAGCAAGCCCCATGTTCCAGCAAGGCATAGCACTAAGATGCCAGGGAGATGTTTATAGTGGAGGGGAGCAGTGAGTGTGAAGAAGTGATGCTTTCTGGAATGAGCTTGACAGCAGTGTTGTTTGGGGCACAGCCTGTTGANTTTTTCCTTCACCTGTTCTGCTTGTTGGGGCATATTATTTTCTCAATCCTCTCTTCCATTTCAAAATGCCACATTCACTTCATCCTGTAGGCAAACCCTGACCTCCCGGAGTCCAGACAGGTCTAAAATGAGCAGCACCTATCGGGGATCAGCGCTGGACCGCTGCTCAAGGTGAAGGCTGTTTTCTCCACTGCTTGGAGGTAGCAAGGCTGGCAGACAGGAGACTCAGGGGTGCTGCCAGCAGCTTGCTCTGGCGTCAGCTGGGCTTGTGCAAGTTGTGTCTGAGACCTTCATTATGTCCTCACCTGCAAATACTGGTTTCTACCTGTCCCAGAGCTGCCTTATCAGATGATGCCTAATCATGCTGAAATGAGTGGCAGTTTTGCTATGTGAATCATGGCCTTTAGGCTTGCAGAAAGAATACTTAGTGATGGTGCTCACCCACTTTTGTAGGTGACCCTCCTAGAGGGAATAAAAGATAGTACTTTGGTCTAGGTTGTAGGCTTTCATTTGGGGCCAAGGGGAGCAGTTGGCCATTTCCAGACGTACACCCAAACCTGTATGTGCTACTGTAAGTAATCGGGTCTTTGCCATTGTGGTTTGAGCATTCTCTCTAGCTTTCAGGATAAAAGTATTTCAGATGAAAAGCAGCAGACACCTCTGACCCAGCTGTGAGCTGGAGGCTCTCAGGAGTTCATTCTGCTGAGCCACAGCTGCTCTCCCCAGCAGGGTGGCATCACTTTCCTTGGGTTGGGGTCAGGGCAGGGGTAGGAGCTTGTGCTACCAGTGCTGCCCATGGCCAGGAATTAATGAAAGATCAGTACTGAGAGTATAGAACAAACCCTGAACATCACCGTTCTGACATTTTCTGCACTGGTCCTTGGACACTTTCACAAGTACATTTAGCATTTCCTAGGGCAGTTGCAGTTAGGCACAAGCAGTTTGAATTAATAAAATGCAGGCCTACTAAAATGGTGAATCCAGAGCACAGATGAAGTTGAAGTACCTTGTGCTTCATCACTGATAGCTTAACCCTGCCAAATGTTCAAGGGGGGCATGTCCTGCAGGAGCTTTGTAAAACAGAACAGATTTGACCATAGATGTGATCTGAAATCAAAGGTTGGTTTCAGCTGGAGGACTTTTGATTCACCCTGTTAAGGGAAGGGGGTTAACATTCACTCTCAAAAATTAATTTAAAATAAAGATAATTGAAGCAATCACCATTTTCTCAGCATTTTATTTCCTTTCCTGCTGAAACTACCTTGTGTTAAAGAAAATTTTTGATCACAGGAGAATTTAGCCCTCAAAGGGCATCTAATCAACCACTAAACACTCGCATCATTAAAAATCACCCTATCCATTTTGCAAGTGTTCTGTCAGCTTGTTCTAGAGCAAGAAGGGTGCACTTTTCTGTGACATTAAAAGCCTGCAAACAAGTGAAGTGTAACTAGCAATGCCATAAGCCAATTAAGATGAAAGCTGTGATACTCAGTAGTAGGGTTTCATCACTTCAATATTAAACTATCTTTTTTGACTTAGGCATAGATCAAGAGGTGTTAATGCAGAATCCTGGAAAGAAGTCAAGTATTATCTTAAAAATAACAGACCTCTTATTTGCACTTTCATGTTCAATTGATATCATAGCTCCAAATATCTTACATTTTTTCTTCAGAGCTACAGTTGTTGTTACAGAAAGTAAGGATGGCTGCATACAGCAAGTATTTGAGTGTACAGAAACAGTTTTTCTTACTTATTTGTGCAAAATCATGCTGTAAGTTTCTAAAGGAGTGTGGAAGATTTAAGTACAGTTCCTTTATTATGACCACAGATATTTTCCCATGTTATTTGATAATTAGCTGAAAATGACCTGTCACCAACATCCACAATATGGATTTATCATGTCATAGAGAATCTCTGAGATTTGAATGTACAGTAGAACCCCTGTGTCAGTGCATTGCCTTCTGGAACTTTACTGAAATCAGACTTCATTAGAAGCAGCGCATTTATGCTGGAATGTCAATGGGGGGGGGTAGGGGGGAAGAATAAGAAGAAAATTGCCCATGCATTGATGCTGGCTCTTGTACCCTTGTTTTGGGAGGACTTATGACACTGTAAAGCAATTTCATCATTGGTTGAACCTATGTATAGATAGGACCTAAAACAGGACTCTAATCCCCTGCTTTTCATGTAATAGATACTGATAGAGATTTTTACGGCAAATGTTGCATTCTATGTGGAATTTTTTCTGACTTGTAAGCAAATAACTCATTATACCCATTTCATGTGTGAGACAGAAAAAAGGACAAAAAAAAAATAGAGATAGGACAAAGAATTGTTTGCTCCCCTTCTAGAGTTCAAGCCACCACCCTAGTGTTATATTTTGGCTTGGGTGATAGAAAAAAATGCTGTATTTTCATGTTTTGTTTACCAAAACACGTTGGTCTGGTTCTGTCAGTGTGTGGCTCTGCTCTAGAGTTATTTAACTCTGTGCAAGGCAGGGGTAAAGTACTATTCTGAGTGAATATTCTGGTGCATCCATGGTTGCCAGTGCATATGCATTTCTACAACAGGTCTAGGGCACCACTGAAGGCAGCCTGTACCACCTTCATGTATTTTCTTCTAAAAGTTTTATCTTCTGAAAAGATTTACCTGCTTGACAAAACAAAATTCATCAACATTCTACCTTTCTGTACTATGCAGTAGTGAAGCACAGCTCAAGCCCCTGCACCAACACCTTATTGGAGATCTCTTCTCTCTGCAGCTGTCTCACTGAGTTAAACTTCTCCTACCACTGTAGTGGTTGCCAACAGCAAGTAATCTCATGTGAAAATCTTTAGCCCTGTAGTCACTGCCAGCAGTCTTTTAACTTCATAAAGCCCAGAATTTGAACCATACCCTTTTCAACTAGTGTTTTTCAGCCTGCTGTTAGTGGACCAGTGTTAGTTTGTACATGAGAAGACAGACCCCGAGACCAGAGTAAACAACATTTATAATCTTTTTACATTAGTCCTTTGCATCCAAAGAAAGGGGAAGTGGAGGGTGCTACACACAAGTTCCTATTTGGAGACTAAAGTAACTTTTATTTGTTTGCAAGTGAAATCTCTGATTTGCTCTGCCTGGCCAGCAGATCTTGGTTGAAGAGCTTTGAAGCATAGGTTTGGGCAACTGTTCAGTGCCTTGAAGCCACTGTCCAAGGATGTACTGTGACCCTCACCGAGGGGCTTGTCTCAAGGGTTGAGATTAGTAGAAATTGAAAGGATTTTTTTGTTTCAATTTCTGTCTTATTATTTGAGTAGTTACATTCTCAAAATTTCAGAAGATACCATGTCAGAAATGCCCTATTTAGTGCATTTGCACTAATTAGTGCCCTCTGGCTTGCTGGAAAGAACAGAGGACAACAGGGATTGCCTGATCTGTTGAAGTCCTGTCACTTGAGATTGTGGGAAACCACATCACATAAATTGACTAAGCTCAGCATATTACTAATCAATTCTGCCTGTCTCCCCTCAACTTTATGGTTAACACATAGCTCCAAGGGCAGAGGAGATCCTTGATGTCACCTAACAGCCTGACTGTGCTCCGTGCCTGGTGGAGAACAAAGACAGTTTAGTCTTCTACACCTTTGCACGTTGTCTGTTTTTCAGCTTTTATTATTGCAACCCATTTCTACTTTGCCTCACCAAACTCTGCAAGTGAACTTTTAGGGTATATCTTTCATTTTGACCTACCTTGAACTTCATCCTAGATTTCGCATACGACACTCCTGTCTGTGCTTAGCATTTCAAGAAGCATTTATTGTGTTAAAGAAGATGTTTAAGATTTTTTTTTTAGCAAACAGAAGATATTGCATCAGTCTGATTTGAAGCTATTTTGTGTTGCTTCACTCCAGCTGGCTGAATGCCCTTTCCCTTCCCCCCCTCTTCTTTTACGTGGCAGCAGACAGAAAGATGATTGATGGAGCGTCACCGGTGCATTATCAAAGGCTGGAGTAGATTAATGGACAAGAAACACCAGCCTGTTCCCCTTCATGTGTGATTGTTTGAAGGAGGGCTAATATAGTAACAGAAATTATATGCTGCTTCCCTGGATTCCCTCAATTGGGAATTGAAGGATTGGATTCATATCTGAGATTGAAAGGTGCCAGCCACAAAGAGCCAGTTTATTACTTGGGACAACTGCCTGCCTTCCATTTGACCAACAGCACTTGCCCTGAGGCCTGTTGAAGTCAGGCTGCTCCCCTCTTTACTGATACAGCACCAGTTAATATTTATACCTCTATTTCTTTGCATTTGTAGACACGACTGGTTATGGCATAGACCAAGCAGCCAGAAGATCTCTGATCTGTTACTAGCTTTTCCACCTGAGTGACACTAGCCAATTGCCTATACTGAAAGGAATGACCACATATGACCCAGAGCAGCTCAGATCCTTTGAAAAGGCTTTTTTGGTGGTTGGACTCGGTCACAAATTCAACCTTAATTCCCCATCTGTGAAACAGGGATAACAATATTGGTAATTTCCAAACTGGCACCTGCCATAAATTGTTTCTGAGCAGAAATGCTAGGAATACAATTTATGAGATAAATTAGTCAAAGGCTGGATTGAATCCTGGCTGGGGAAAAATAATGGGACCCAGAGTATGATTGTTTTGTGCATTTTCTTGAAGGTAGACTTTGCCATTATTTCATAATTGGCTATTCTGGTCCAAACAAATACTTCAGCATTGTTATTCGTAGTCATCAGTAGTGGCCTCCTATAAAAGGTCTGAATGTGGCAGGAGTTATGTCTTTCATACCAGCCTATCTGTGTCTACCAGAAGCATACACCTGGCTGTCATAAGCCCCTGTTCCAAGGGCTAGATGGAGCCCATTTTTCAGATTATCCAGGGCACAGCTGTTCTTCTAAGTTTATTCTCTTTTCAGTGTTTCTGGTCTCAAGTTTTATGTCCAACAAGCTAAAAGGTGCATTTAAATGCCTCTTAAAGCAGGTGTATTTTCTTTTCATGTTTAGCTAGAAATCAGAGTTCCTGTTCATCTTCTTATAATACTTCAACAAGCAAAATAATAAAGAAATCTGTACTTCTTACCTGGCTGGTAAGAAGTGATTACCTGTGGTTTGCTGATCCAGTCCAGCTCTCTGTCCACTTTTCTCTCTTGTCATGTCAAAGGCCTGTGTTTCGTGCAGATAAAAGATGTTCTTTGATAGAAACTTGTGGCAGTTGGTGTTTAGTTAAGAGACTGCTGAACATAACTATTTCTGCCTTTTATGTTCTCATAGTTCATCTCTGGAGTATATTCATAAGTTTAGGGTGGTTGGTTTGTTTGGTTTTTTTGAGGAAGACATAAATGTGAGTTTGTTTCTGTTCTGGATGCAATCTCTGTAGGGAGACACATCCTGTGGCTTTCATATAGAAAGCTTTACCCTGTTTTAGAGAGTATGAGATACCCCCTGAAATTTGAATCTGATTGAGAGAACCGACACTTTCTTTCTTTACCTGGCATTTCGGGAATTTTGGGTTTGTGACAGTTTTGTTTTAGGTCAC
The DNA here is from genome assembly GCA_013399075.1 of Chloroceryle aenea. Classification (NCBI taxonomy): domain Eukaryota; kingdom Metazoa; phylum Chordata; class Aves; order Coraciiformes; family Cerylidae; genus Chloroceryle; species Chloroceryle aenea. Next base: position 105,928 of record VWZY01000381.1, on the reverse strand, counting down.
AGTTGTGGACAATAGACAGCAAATTGCTCTTTTGTTCTCTGCAGCCAGTTCCTCAGTCCAGAAGACACTACCTGCCTTTGTAAGGCCAGTTACATTAAAGTTCAGTATTGGTTGCCCCAGTGAATCCTAGACAGGATACTGGAAGGAAAGAGAGGAAAAAAGTAACTTCCTCATACATGCCCCTGCTTGATACTGGCAGAACTTGCAGAGGTTGCAGGCTGGGTGTGTTTTGCAGCCAGGTCAGGGTCTCTGAATCATGGTGGGTGGGCCGTGAACAACCTCATCTTCTATGCTAACTAAAGCCTACATAGCTTGGAGAGCTTCTTGCTTTTTGGCAATTTGTATTCATTTGTTCTCCAAGAAATCGAGGCTTCAGGGAGGACTTTTACTAATCACCTTACAGATGTTACTGTGCACTGACTGAACGTACAGTTTATGTGCCTCCCCTTTCTCCTCTTTCACTGGGACAGCAGCAGGTTGGGCATTTGGAACCTGCTTTTCTTGAAAAAAAGGCGCACAAAAAAATTGTGTAATCAGTCATGATTTGTTATTGTGTCTGGGAGCCACTGTGCTGCAGGACTTTGCTCTAATGGTGCTTTCACAAGAAAGAACTAATTTGACTAACTTTATTAATTCCAGTTTGTTTTAAGTTTGCTCATTAGTAATTTAACGCAAGATGCTTCAGCTGAAGAGGCCATGGCAGGACAAGGAAGAGCAGAGGGAAAGTGCCAGGAATCATTAGTGTTTATTAAGCACTGCACTCATCAATCTTGACTAAGAGCACAGCCCATTCATTCTGGACTGGTGGACTGAGATACAGAAATGTCATTAACAGTGGAAAATGCTTCTTTTCAGGTCAGTCTGTACTGGACAGGCCTTCAGACAACACCCACATCCACATCACTGGGTATTATCAGTCTTTCAGTTGGTCTCCTCACAGCCCAGCCTGAACTGACAGAGCTCAGCAGCCTTGGGGAAGGAAGAAGCCCCACCTCTAGCCAGACATAGCATCAATTAACAAATACAGTATTTTTGTCCCCAGTAAACATTACTGAAAGGTTAAGTGCTGTTATGAAGGGGTTCTTTAATGGCTTCAGATTATTAAATGATTAATACTTACGTGCTTTGCTGGATCAGGCCTAGCACTTTGTGCTGGCAACGTGTACATCTCACAGCAATTCTTGAAATATTAAAATGGAAAGGCTTCTTCTTTTTCTTTTCTGTTTAGACAAAGAGTTTAATAACCAATTTCAACAACTGCAAGGCATTGAGCTGGTGACTCAAAGCTCTGGCCTATGAATTGGGGCTGAATGAATGCCTCCAAAAGGTTAGAGGAGGGAATAGTACTACATTTGCCAGGTTTCTAATGAGAAAATATGACCCTTGCTCAGACCACTTGTGGTCACTGAGTATCACATTTCACTTTGAGATGTGTTTTCTTGCATCCTACCCAAATTGCAACTTGAGTAGTTACATTCTGCTTACAAAAATAGCCACATGGTTTAATTGGAGAAGTTATCTTTCCCTTCCCCTCTTAAAAGCTTTGTTGTATATAGTGTTATGGTGCTGTTATAATATGTGCATAATCTATAGGGCATACACATACACACAAATAAGTAAATAAATAACCAAACATCATAAAAGTCTCTGAAGTTGCTAGCTTTCTACAATTAGAAATAGAATTAGGGGGAAGAGTGGCATCTTGGGAACCCAGTTCAGCATCGTGCCCCCATCTGAGTGTCTTGCCACCCTTGCAAAGCATCTGACAGAAGCAGCATTTTTGCATTCACTTTGCACATGTGTAAATCACTGCACAAGGCGAAGCATCAAGTGTCTGGTCCTAGACATAAGGTCTTTTGCAGTGAGCACGTTAGGCTTACTATTATGATGGAACAGCCTGGAAACAAGCAATAATTTCAAGACATGGCATGGATGTTCAGACAGATTGTGTGTGTCATGACTTTTTGAGGATAGGATTTAGGTATTTTATGGGGAAAGGGTTTTATTGGATGACATTCAGTGATAGAGAGGATGGAAAGAGATTGCAGTTTAATTAAAATTCTAATCCTAAATTTGACAATTTTTCTTGCCAGGTCAGCAGCCTGCATGTTCTGTTTGTGATTCCCATGAATTAAATGGGCTGACAGTTGTCAGCTTCTTTGGAAATGCCTGTAAATCCAGCTAAAAATTAGCAAACATCAGTATGTTTCAGAGCAGCTTTGACTAGGGATATGTCACGCAGCAGTTTTCCATCAATGTACATACAGAAGCTTTTCATAAGCACCAATTTAGTCCACTGCTGCCAATGCTGAAATATGAACAAAAAAACCCTCCTTCTGAGTAGGAAGTCACGTATACTGTCCTGTGCTGCTGAAATCTCACTGGTGTGTTCCTGTTTTCCAGGCAGTTAAACAGTGTTGCCACAAAGGTAGTACTCCTCTTTCACCAGCCATGAGGCTTCCTCTGCTTTGTGCCTCTGTGATGCTAATGAGTCTGTCCCAGTGCCAAGCTGTCAGCTTCCCTGAGGATGAGGACCCTATTAACGTTGTTGACTACCACTGTAAGTAATCTGCAAATGGTGCTAACCACTTGGGAAAAAGTTTTAATGTTTTTTGTTTTGTTTTTCTTGGGAAGTTAAAAAGTCTGTTTCCTTTACAACTGAAATGTGTTTACTGGCGTTATATCTTTAATAGAACACTTAATCATTTTCTTAAAAAAGCAATCAGAAATACAGCAATAACTTCAGGAAAAAGAACATTTGCTGACAGTAGCCATCTTTTTCTCATTTATATTCAAGACATTACTCAAGGAATTTAGTTTAAACCCTTCTACACCTAGTATATACAGCTAATCAATGCCATATATTGATTCTTTAGCTCTATAATCCTGAGTGATGGTGTAGCCCATTTTTACTTGCAGATTCAAGGCAATATCCAGTATTTAGAGGACGCCCTTCAGGCAATGAATCTCAGCACAGACTGGACTTCCAGCTGATGTTGAAAATTCGAGACACACTTTATATTGCTGGCAGGTAATTTTCCTTCACTCAGTTCATTAGATTAAAATTCTTTTCTCTTCTGGTTTTGCATTTATGTGTAAAATTCATTTAGAAAATTCTGCATAATATGATAAAAATTAGAACTGGGGGAAGACTTCCCTGAGAAATATACCATATCTATGGCCAGTGCATGAAAATTGGATTTGAAAGCTGCAGTTACTGTAGTTATGCTAAACCCAATGATCAAATACTCCTCTCCCTCTTTTATATTACTGGCCTGATAAAAACCTCTCCTGATCATTTTAAACTTGAACTGACACATCAGGGTTGTAGGAAGTGAGGATAACACACTTGAATATTTACAGTCCAGATTAGTCTTCAGCGGATGGAAAGACAGAGGTAGATAGCTGGACACTGTAGGTGCTATCTGAGGACCACACCCAAAAAAACCCCAAAATACCCTGTGTTGCCCACGACCAATAATCTCTGATTTGTATTAAAGAAAATCCATAAGCATTCATAGAACTTTCTGGTCTAAACACTCTAAAAATAGATGTATCTTATCAGAAAATAAGGCAGATACGTTAATGAATTTACTTTTGTCCTTTTACTCTTTGCAAACAGGGACCAAGTTTACACTGTAAACTTAAATGAAATTCCAAAATCAGAAGTTACTCCAAGCAAGGTGAGTAGATGCAGGTGCTGGCAAGGGGGAGATTTTCTTTGGGTTTTATATTTTGCATGTTTCTTTTGGCTGTGTGGGTGGGTTGGTTAGTTTGTTTCATGTTTTGGCAAGGCTTTTTTTGTGTGGTGGCGTTTTTTATGGGTTTTGTAGGGATTTTAGGTTTTGGTTTTGTTTTGATTTTTTTTTGAAAGAAAATCAGTTTTTCTTTTATGGTTTGATTTAACAGAAATTAACATGGAGATCAAGGCAGCAAGACAGAGAGAACTGTGCTATGAAAGGCAAACATAAAGTAAGTTTAGCACCTATGTTATAGAAAAACAACCCTAATGTTTATTATATACGTGAAGTTTGTGATTAATACATCTTCCTCTCTTTTCAGGATGAATGCCATAACTTCATTAAAGTCTTTGTTCCAAGAAATGATGAGATGGTGTTTGTCTGTGGAACAAATGCGTTTAACCCTATGTGCAGATACTATCGGGTAAGAAAGCTGAAAATGTCAGTAATCAGTTACTAGTTTTGCTTGCACTAATTAATGCTATATAGCAAATACATCCAGTGTGATTGGAGAGTGCTTCAAGGTGAAATAAAAAAAGGCAGAAGCCAAAGTGATGAATTAAGTTTTGTGGAAAGACACTGTTATGCTTCTGTGCCAGTGTACAAAATAGAAATGACACTATCACCCATTCTTTTTTAATTCTCTAGCTGAATACCTTAGAGTATGATGGGGAGGAAATTAGTGGTTTGGCAAGATGCCCGTTTGATGCCAGACAAACCAATGTCGCCCTCTTTGCTGGTAAGAACTTTTGCTTGTAATGAGTCTAAATGATTAATGACACCAAAGGAGCCAGAGAGCTTTTAAAGCAAGCACAGGAAAGCTAAAGGTGTCATGGTGCCCCTGCTCTTAAATTTTTTAAAGGGCCTCCAAAGGATTAGAAGCTGACCTATTAATAAATAGGTTACAGCAATTTGGGGAAGAGTGGCAGTAAGGAAATGGAGAAAAAGACAGGCTACTCAGAATGCTGTAGATTATTAAAGGCCTCTTAATACTATATTTGCAACTTCTGTTTTAGATGGAAAACTGTATTCGGCAACAGTAGCAGATTTCCTGGCAAGTGATGCTGTTATTTATCGCAGCATGGGGGATGGATCTGCCCTGAGAACAATAAAGTACGATTCCAAATGGATAAAAGGTAATCTGGGGAAGTATATTCCCATACATATGGCAAATGTTATTTCAGTGGCACAGAGGGTCAGGGAATTCACAGCCAGTGTGCTTTATACATATGCTACAATGTCAGTGTATGTGTGGCTTTCAGTATAGTATGATTACAATAAAAAAGTGGCTTAATTCAGATGAAGCAAAATTTTTGTTAAATACATCAATGAATGAATCTGTAGTAACAAAATACCTTAGCTGAAATGCAATTTCAGTGAGGCCTTTTTACAGTCTTGTAAAATGACTTGAAGTTCATTTAAGCTCCAGTGCACCCATATTTGGACATCCTAAAGTATCTGGAAGTCTGGAGCACATATTAGCTGCTATGGACCTGTGGAGAAGCCAGCAAGTTACACAGCATAGTCAGCATCCTACACCAATGAGTAATTTTTTGAAGTAACCTTCTCCTTGCTTTTTCTTACAGAACCACACTTCCTCCATGCCATAGAATACGGAAACTACGTTTATTTCTTCTTCCGAGAAATTGCTGTAGAGCACAATAATTTAGGCAAGGTAGGTAATCACCATAGCAAGGTGTCAGGTAGCCATGAATCATAGCAGGATGAGATCCTCCTAAAACAGCATCAGTAACAAGCGCAGTTCACAATATGAAGTGGGGAGTAGTACAAAGTTCAGACAGTTTTCCCGTCATTATAATTTATGGGGGGCAAGGAGAAAAGAGAAATAGAACAGGGCATTCTTCGGCCAAAAAATTGTTTGTTTTCTGTGCCCCGCTGTATCTTTTAGTATTGCTGTTGCCTTAGCGTGGCTGTTGCCTTACCATGTGTAGCAAGTAATTGAAAAGCTGAGGGTTGTTTGGGGTTTTTTTCACGCTTACTAAAGAAACAAAAGAAAACAACACAAGAGTTTCAAAGATGTTTCTCTAATGTCTCTGTGTATTGAATAATTCCGTCATGGGAGTACAGAGTATAATACTGATGCCTCACCATGGAAGGATATTCTATAATAAATTATTGAAACCTTTACAGATGGTTAATTAAAGTCTTTAAATCTCACTAACAGTATGATTTTGAAGGGGAAAAAAAGGGTGGGGACAAAATGCAGACTTGCATTTGCTTGGTGATAACATGAAGATGCCCATGCACTACGAGGTAAACTGTTTGCTTTCATCTTTTCTGTGCAGATAAATGGCAGCTTCCTGTTAACAAAATTACCTTTGGTAGTTTAGTAACAGCTCAAAAACAAGCACCGTTTGCCTTGCATCTCTCAAGCCAGTCTTCCATTTCCTTCTATTTTTCTTGCCCTTCCACAGGCTGTGTATTCCCGCGTGGCACGCATATGCAAAAATGACATGGGGGGTTCCCAAAGAGTCCTGGAGAAACATTGGACATCCTTTCTGAAAGCTCGGCTCAACTGCTCAGTTCCTGGGGATTCATTCTTCTACTTTGATGTTCTGCAGTCTATCACAGACATAATAGAAATCAATGGAGTCCCCACAGTTGTCGGTGTATTCACCACACAGCTTAACAGGTGAGAGATGAGCAGCCTTACATCAAACGTAGTTCTCTGATTCTCTCTTACACTGAGATTGGTGCCACTGTAGTCTGAGCTCTTGCAACTATTTTTCTAATGTTACAGCATCCCTGGATCAGCAGTGTGTGCTTTCAGCATGGATGACATTGAGAAAGTCTTTAAAGGGAGATTCAAAGAACAAAAGACTCCTGACTCTGTTTGGACAGCTGTACCTGAAGACAAAGTACCAAAGCCAAGGTAAAAGATTCTTGCTCACAGTGCCATAATATTGTCGTTGTAAAGAGCTGCCTTAAATCAGCTGCACTCTTGATGGTCTTGTTGGGTAAAAACCAAAGCAGAACTTTATGCTTCAGCCATAAGGATGCTCATTAGCTGCCTTCTCTCATTAACTAAAATACTAAGAGGAAAACAATGTTGTTCTCCTTTCAGACCTGGATGCTGTGCAAAACACGGCCTAGCAGAGGCTTATAAAACCTCCATTGATTTCCCAGACGAAATGCTCTCCTTCATCAAATCTCATCCTTTGATGGATTCAGCTGTTCCCTCAATCACTGAGGAGCCGTGGTTTACCAAAACACGTGTGAGGTATGACACCATTCAAAAATACGCATGCGGAAAGGAAAACAAGAAAATGTGCTGTTAATGATATGTTCTTGGTCTTGACAGATACAGATTGACAGCAATTGCTGTAGATCACGCTGCTGGACCCTACCAGAACTACACAGTCATATTTGTTGGCTCCGAAGCGGGAATAGTACTTAAAATCTTGGCAAAGACCAAGCCTTTTTCTTTGAATGACAGTGTGTTACTGGAAGAGATTGAAGCATATAATCATGCAAAGTAAGTGCTACCAGAGCACCTAAGCTCTTCGTCTAGTCCTTGGTACCTAGTTAAAAAAAAATATGGTAAATGAAAACCAACTCACTATTATCAACATCACCACTTGTCATTTCACAGTGTTCCTCATGTTGAATAACCCAACAGTATTTGGTCACTTGCCATTTTGCCTCGGTTGAGTGAACAGCCTAATTCCACTCCAGTGACGTCAGTGATACGGTCTAATTCTTCTGCAAATAGATACAGTTCTTCCTGAATATGAAACGTCAGAATTATCTGCTGCCGTTAAAAAGAAATTACGAGAACTTATCTTGAGGGTTTCTCAGGAGTGACCACTAATGTATAAGCTACATCTAATCACTTCAAACTTGTTTATTCTGGTGAAAAAAAATTGAAATGGAGGCGTTCAGTATAGGACTCCTGTTCTGCTCTGTCGGGATATTTATGCCAGTTGAGAGAACAAAGAAAATGGATTAGGACTTTTTTCCTACATAGTTCAGCAAACTTGTCACCTAGCTGTAAATAAAAGCCAAAAGCTGGCATTTGATAACACATAGGTTTGCTTAGAAATCGCTCAGCAAAGACTAGTAAGTTACATTTATATATGTAAAAAGTCTCTTTTCAGTATCAGCACAGACAGTAAATAAATAAAATGTTTACAGGGTAAGCACTGCACAAGGTACTACAGTTACTAAAATAATGGCCTCCCGATATTTTTGCTGAACAGGTGTAATACTGAGAGCGAGGAGGACAGAAGAGTCATTTCCCTTCAGCTGGATAGAGACCACCATGCTCTGTTTGTGGCATTCTCCAGCTGCGTCATTAGAATTCCTCTGAGTCGGTGTGAGCGTCATGGGTCATGTAAAAAGTACGGCCTCATTCCCAAACTCCCCCTTAAAGGAAGGGCATCAGCATCTCTTGGGAAGGAAGTAAAAAAAAACATGGGGTTTTTTTGTTTGTTTGTCTTTGTTGTTTTGTTTTTTCATTTTTCTCTTGCAAGGGCATGTATTGCTTCACGGGACCCATACTGTGGCTGGTTAGACCATGAGACATGTGGAAGAGTGACACCAGACATGCTGTAAGTACTCCTTATCGAATTAGCCCAGATGCTTTACAGACCACATGAGCTCATATCCTGTCCCTCATCTCTTGCTCTCAATTAATGAATCTCCATTTTTTAAGATGTTTTTTCAGCATACAATATATGTAAAAGAACAGAAAGCTAAAGTCTGACCTAATTCTGCAGTCTCTAGGTGAGGACTTGCTTTCAGTGGGAGTTTTACATGCGTGTGGGAAGATAAGCAGACCTGTAAGAGCAGTTGGAAGCAGGAAGGCAAGAAATTGCTTCTTGCAAATTGGAGGACAGTACACGGTATCCCCTCCCAGGTGTGCTTACGGCCAGGGCACAGTCAGTTGCAAATATAAGAGCACAGGATTCACAGGGGAAAAAGGGTAAGATTTTGCCTCCATGCTGGAGCTTGGGTGATATGTATGCAAACCAAGGGCATTTTGCACAAATTAGGTCTGTAATATACAGTGTATTAGCAGCTGTATCTTAAAAGAGGCCTTTGTAGCAGTCCAGTGCAGACTTTAACTAGTATAATTGGATGGTTGTATCTAAAACCAAGAGCACACCCCATGTAGAAGACATGATGAAGTTGTTGAAGAAAGAGGTTGTTTTGGGGTTTTTTTTCTCTATTTCCTGGCATAAGGACATATGGAGAGTTTTAAAGCCTCGTTGTAACGAATTTGTTCATTTTGTAAAATAATGTTGTGAGCCATACTCTAGGTCTTTTATATGTCCATTTTCTGCTTCCAGAAAAAAAAAAAAAATCACTATTTGTTTCCCTAATAATACTGTTAATTGCAGGTTCTCTTTGTTTGTTTCATACAACCACAGCACTGGAGGATATGTACAAGATGTCGACTACGGCAACACAGCGCAGCTTGGGGACTGCCATGGTAAGGCTTAGTCATTGCTGCTTGTCTGTAATATCCCAACAGTAGTCTGTGGCCACACCTCACTATGGATGTTAAATTTATGATGAGCTTTTCAGTAACATGATGAACAAACACATCACCTGGTGTTACTGTGCATGTTCACGGAGATGACCTTTTTGGTCCTGGGTGGCAGCTTTGTCTTTCCTTCACCAGTTTACCACTATTTGGGGTCTACAGCAAAGTACTGAAGAATTTACTTTTTCTAACCAGTAATATTTCCAGTTTTGTTTTCCATTATTCAGGTTTGAGATCTTTTGCTTTCTTTTTATTACTTTTTACTGATTACTTGTTCCTTTAATTCTTTTAGAAATTTTGCCTACTACAGCTACACCAGATTACAAAATATTTGGCGACCCAACATCTGGTTAGTTTTTTTTAATTTTTTTTAATTAATGACCTTTACTTTCCTTCAGTTCAGCATTTTCAGCCCTTTTTTCCTTCCTTTTGCACAGTTGGCAATCCTCCATTTTTGTGCTTTTACTCATGTTCCCAGTGATGGTAAAGATAGTCAGACTCTTCTCACTCAGCACTTCACCCTGTGTAGCCGCATGTTAACAGCTCATTATTTATTGAGACATCTTTTATTAAAGAGCCTGATTAACATAGACGACATCTTCACTGCACGAAAGTCCACTAAGCTTTACTCTTTATCCCCAGCCATGCATTTGTGAGTGCCCCTATTGGTCATCTCTAGTAGATGAATGGCAGAATTTCATCATCTTCCTCCTTACCTCTCCCTTCCTCTTTTCCTTCTTTGCCAGCAAGCTTTTTGCACAAATACACATTTTCTGAAATGAGTATTTCTAGATTTTTTTTTTAATGTTGTAAGTAGTTTATGCTAATGGAGAAAATTTAACACCACAGACTGTGTAGCTGAATGAGGACTTGTGTAGACAAAGGTGGCTTAGAAAAAACTTTATGCATTGTCAGATGGACTTTCACATCCTTTTCTGCTTGAGTGATTTTTTTTTTTTTTTTACTAGTGTTTTCACCATCAACCTCTGGTGTTTCGGGAGGCAGGTCCCATATTTTACAGTCTTTTTCTCCTGGAACTTTGTGGCACATTTCCAACTGACAAATATGAAAATAATCTGTATGGTAAATTTGTAACAGTGCAACAAGTAAATTATTTTTGTGGTTTGGTTTCTGATGTTTGCACTTCTGTATCTTGACAAGAAGTAATGTTTGAGACAAATATTTTTTCAGACATATTTACCCATACTGTAAGTTAGAGACTCACTTAGGAAAGCAAAACTAAACAGAACTGTGTTACATGGAAATGCTATCTTGCTTGCATGAGTATTTACTTTATGAACGGAATTTTCAGAGTAATATTTTAGGACACAGATACAACCAAACCTTATTTTCAAGTCCTGAATAAGTGTGCCTTTGAAGTACATTTCTCAGTCAGGTCTCGAGCCATAGACATTGATGGCTAAACCTTCTGGGACAGTCAACACAAAATGCTTGAGTGACTTTGGATTGTAAATCCAATTTGATGTATTTCCTCCTCATGTGCATTTTACGTAGGCTATGGTGGTTTCGTTCAGCAAATATACTACAGAGGAGCCAGAATCTATGCAACGTTGTTCCTTAGGTACCATTACAAAATAGAGGTTAAAAACATTCCTTTCATCCCCACCTATAGAAATGGCTCATTCAGCAGTTCCTGGTATAACATAATAGCACTAATGGAGCTGATCTGGTTCCTCAGGCATAACCTGTCAGGAATGTATCTTTCCAAGTAACTTCTTTCTTTTTAAAGATGTTTAAAAGGCAGCCAAATATGTTGTCTCCAGTGAAGAATATAGCAATTAAGTAGAATAAGTTGTTCTTTTCACCTCCACCAGTTGCTTTAACTTTTGCACTGCTCTCATGTTTGACTTCTCTGGCTCTTTGGCTAGCAGCTGTTGATGTTTCAATGTATTTTTTTTCATACTTAACATTTTGAATCAATTGATTTTAATGAGCCCTCTGTACTTCTGCAGAATTTGTGGGGGGTCACATTTTGCTCTGACATGTAACTCCCATTAAATACTGTCTCCAGCTATAGCTTAGATGTGCCATGAAACAGTGAGGAAAGCCTGGCTGTAATACACATTAATAAAAATCTGTTTGCCACCACAGACATGGAGTTCTCCTCAGCTTCCATTACCACAATGGCAAGTATCCCAGTTATATCACCTAAAGTGATTGGTTCCTGGAAACCTAAAGTGACTGGCTCTCGGAAATTTGTAGTTCAAGATGACCCAAATACTTCTGATTATTCTGATCCATTATCAGGTGTCCCAAAGGGTAAGGCCTTACCAGGGAATACATTGCAGCTGAATGGAAACCTGATAGTCTCAGCATTGTGTAAGGCTTAAATGTAACAGCCATGATTGTTGGGCTGTACTTTACACCCATTTCCTGTGAATATGCAGACAGTGCAATCATGTTTTTCATACCTAATTATCCAGTATACAGAGTGTTGNGGGTGGGTAGTGTTGGGGAGTGTTATGCAGAACAATGACAGAAAGCAAAGCACAGCTCCTTGACAGATCCATGCGTTAAATGGGGCATATCCCAAACCGCCTGTCTACAGCATGTTTCTGAAGGACATGAGTCAGATCTGAGTAAGGATGTGGTGGATTTGTGTTCTTTGGTTATGAGCATCAGATTACAAATTATCTCAGTACATAGAGACACACATACGCAGGTTTTAAGCCAAACACAGAAGTATATTCTGCTTGTAATTCATCTTTCAGCCATTCTTTCAGCTAAGTGAACCTTTGATTAGGCTCTTAAGGCAACTCAGACTTTGAGTAGGAGTGTTGCAGCCAACCAAAGAATCGAGAATCATCCTCTCCCATAACCAGAACTTAACACAAGTCTTCATCAGTACACAGAATAGCCAGGTGACAGACATGTTTGCACAATTCTGTATTTACTGAAAATCTCACCAGCCAAAACCCATTTGTGTTTTATTACCATTCACCAAAACATATCAGGTTTCCTATCAGCCATTATGGCAGTGCATTTGTCATTTTAATTTGTTGCAGTTATTTTCCATGTTGCTTTAAGTTTTTCTTATCATTTGCTCTTGGTTCTGAATCACAGTTTGTGTCACGGCTGTTACTGAACTTAAGTTTTCTTTTTTCTTCTGCACAGTGCCATTAAAACCTATAACCCTGAACATTAACAATGTTCGAAGGCCTTGCCTCTAACAAAAGTGAATCTTTCCTTCCTTCTTGCTCTTTCATTCTTTCCTTTTAACTTCCCTTGGGATAGTTAATGGAATTACTTTCATTAAAAACTAACATTGTCTTAGCTGCAAAATGTCTGTGGTTGCTTTAAAAATCTTAAGAAAACAAAGGGAGCTTGTTAATAGACAAATAAAAAACTAATCTCATATTGAACTTCTTGGTCTAAGCTAATAGTTTTATAAATTTTAACATTCTCTAGTAGCTTAACTTTGTGAGATTTTTTTTTTAATGTTATGCAAGTATTTATATTCATTATTGACAAAAAAAAAGAAATTGTTTTCTAATAAAATGACATAATCTTGAACTTCAAAAACGGTACGCTTAGATAATGCAAGGTATGCCACTGCAAGGCTAACGACCGATGGATGCATTAGTTTACCAGTTTTGCACTGTATTACATTAACGTCATTGCAGCAATGCAGTACATTATACAGTTTTATACAACATTTGCATAATCCTGTCTCTTTCTTGATACTGATTTATGAGTTGGGCAGAAAATTGAGAGAGAAATCCATCCAAGAGTTATTAATTGCTGTCTGGCCCAGTAGCACCTTCTAACCTCAATTTTCCAGCAGAAATCATTAATGTTAATAGCATACAGGCCCCTATCTTTGAGCCTTAGAGGAAATTTGGGGACAGGCTAAACTGAACCTAATATGAGGAGAGAAGCTTCGACGAACATTTCTTGTTATCAGAGAAGATGGACAGTCTTCATTTAGACTGGTCACTGCTCACACAGTCATTTCTATTTATAAAATCATTTGCATTCACCAGTGCTGTGAATGGCAGGATCCAACAGAGTTACACTATCACTAGACACAGAACACTTAGAAACACTGAACAGACATTTCCCTAAGGGAGGCCACCTTCTTCTGCAATGTATCAGTATGAAGTACATGTAGATTTATGATATACTGCCATGTCTTTTGCAGGTGTGAGGTGGGAAGTACAATCAGGAGAGTCCAACCAAATGGTACATATGAATGTCCTAATCACTTGTGTCTTTGCTGCTTTTATCCTGGGAGCCTTTATTGCTGGAGTGGCTGTTTACTGTTACCGGGATATATTTGTACGGAAATCCAGAAAAATACACAAAGATGCAGAATCGGCTCAGTCCTGTACTGACTCCAGTGGGAGCTTTGCTAAACTGAACGGGCTATTTGATAGTCCCGTCAAGGAATATCAACAAAACATTGATTCACCCAAACTTTACACAAACCTCTTGACTAGCAGAAAGGAGTTGCCACCCAACGGTGATACTAAGTCCATGATGATGGACCACAGGGGCCAGCCTCCGGAATTAGCTGCGCTTCCAACTCCTGAATCTACACCAGTTCTTCAACAAAAGACTTTGCAGGCTATGAAGAGTCAGTCGGATAAAGCACATAGTAACTTCAATGCTTCACGAAAGGAGACCCCACTAAAAAGCCCTCAATTTTTTCCTTCCAGTCCTCCGCCTCACTCTCCTCTAAGTCATGGACATATTCCTAGTGCTATCGTTCTTCCCAATGCTACCCATGATTACAATACATCTTTCTCAAATTCTAATGCGCACAAGGCAGACAAAAAGATGCAACATATTGATCATCCACTTACAAAACCGTCTAGCAAAAGAGACCACAGGAGATCTGTTGATTCCCGGAACACTCTGAATGATTTTCTGAAACACTTAAATGAAACCACTAGTAATCCCAAAGCAATTATGGGAGATATTCAAGTGACCCACCAGACTTTAATGCTGGATTCAATGGGAAATATGTCTGAGATCCCACCTAAGGTTCCCAACAGGGAGGCATCTTTATACTCTCCTCCATCAACTCTTCCAAGAAACAGCCCCACAAAACGAGTGGACGTTCCCACCACACCTGCAGTACCAATGACTTCTTTGGAAAGGCAGAGAGGCTATCACAAAAATTCTTCACAAAGGCATTCAATATCTGCCCTTCCTAAAAACTTAAACTCACCAAATGGTGTTTTGTTATCCAGACAGCCTAGTATTAATCGTGGAGGGTACATGCCTGCCATGGCAGGCACAAAGATGGACTACATGCAAGGGACGCCTGTCACTGTTCATCTCCAGCCTTCCTTGTCCAGGCAAAGCAGTTACACGAGCAATGGCACCCTTCCTCGTACGGGATTAAAGAGGACACCCTCATTAAAACCTGACGTGCCACCAAAACCCTCATTTGTTCCTCAGACAACTTCAGTCAGACCGATGAACAAATACAGTTACTAGGACATGTCTGACATGTCTGTGCTAAAAATAAGTGTGGCATTGACCTGTACAGGTTGTGAGATGGTGTTGTGGTAGACACATGAGAGACAGAGACTTGCTTGTTGTTAAAGAGAACAAAGTGGCCAAAGAAACTGTCTTTTCTTCAGCAACATCTGTGTCTTGCCACGTGGAGCTACAGCAAGACTACACGTACTTGCTAAGAGCAAACACAAAAGAAAACAAAGGAAAGTGCTGGTCATTACATTTCTTTTGTTTGGAGCTAAGGAGACGTGTAGCACAATAGGGTGGGGGCTACTTCACTGTTCTAAATAGCTAAAAAAAAAAAGTTATTGGAAAAAGAATCAGTAAGCAAATACTTGAAAAATGGGTTCCATTTTAGACTGCCATTAAGTGTGGTCCTTCCCATTAAATGTGAACATTTTAATATGTATGCATTCACCTTGCCTCTTGCACAAATGTCAGAAAATGGTAATGTCTCAATGAATATCTGAGTTAATACTCGATTTGCTGGAATTCAGTCTCTGGCCCAACTGTAGCATTATTATTTTTTTCTCTCCATGTGTGGCATTTTGTTTGTGCCACAGGTAGAGCTGTGCGGGTGTGTGTGTGTGTGTGTGTACTGTACACACTAGGATGTACTTAGATTCCCATTGCATATTTTACGCTATGGAATTGTTTACATTGAGCATGACTGAACAAACAGATGACTCTGCCGTCTGCAGCCCGTTGGGTTCAGTGTGGAAAGAGCTGCACATCTCTGCCAGCCTTCTGAATGATCATGCCTTGATGAAATAGTCAGCCGGTGAAAGAGTGTGGATATGTTTAATTCTTCATAACTCTGTTATGCTGCTATTGATTCAGAGCTGTGCATTTCAAATCTAGTGTTTTAGGCTGGAGCGGGGGAGTTTTACTGTGTTTCCACAGTGCCTCCCATCCAATACCTGGCCACTGTGAACTTGAGCCCCTGTTCTTCTCATTGAGGGCAGCTAATAAACAATTCACTTGGCAAAGGCCTGTGTAACTAGAGAAGTTTACGTTTTTGTTGCGTTTAATAATGCCCTACACACTGATAGACTCTTGTCAATAAAAAAAAAAAAAAAAAAGAAACAGTAATTGGCCTGGCAGAAGGAGTCTGTGAAAACTCAACAGTAGTGCAATCAATTTGTTTTTGTTGTGTAATGTAAGGGTTTTTTTCCCAAAGTCATGCAGGTAATGACAATATTCTGTAAATATTATGTGTGAGTTTACCTGAATCTGTGCATTTTGTGCCTTATTCATGCAAATGATAAAAGTACTAAAAAAAAAAATAATTTAATAAATCTGTCAAGTGTTCTCAATATAGCACATATCTCCCGAGCGCCAGTTGTAAAACCTCTTAACAGCACCCAAGGAAAAAAAAAAAAAAAGAGAAGAAAGATAAAAAGCAAGAATAATTAATGGTAACTAAAGGCAGCCTACAATCCAAGAAGACAGCAGCTTTAAATCACCTTACCATGATAAACATTCCACTCCAGCTCTCCAAAGGATCAAACAGTTATAATGTGAAATCAAATGAGGTTTCTAGGGTAATGGAACACCTGCTAAAGTTGTGTAAGCTATTTAGTAGGTTTTACAGTATCCACTTGCAGCTGATGTTCAACACAGATGGCTATTTTAGCTTGTGAACTACACACTACCACGTTGTTTATTGAACATAACTATAGAAATAACCACGGCAGAGGAATATTCATGAATTAGCAGGACAAATAACGGCAATGGGTTTCAGAGACGGTGGAGATTTATGTTATGTGTTTGAGGGGGAGAAAAGGTTAGTCACTGAAAACTGGATCTCTGTTACAGAACAAAGAATACAGGATAAGAGTAGTCATTTTTTTCTTGTCAGGCTGTAAGGGACATTTATTTCCCAAGACCTCTGGTTCCAAAATCAATGATCTCTCTTCCTAAACACTTCTGTCTTGCAACTAAAACACTACAGATTAATAACTATTAAAAATGTACTCAGTTGTCAAAGACACAAACTGATCCGAATTCACTTTACAAGTATTAATACAGACTTGTGTGAAACCGAAAGATAAATGTATGTGAACCCTGATAACTTCCTGTAACATTGTGCTGCCTTGTAGATGGTAATGTGAGTTCTCTCGGTATTTATGTTGAAATTTCTAACATTCAACCTAGTCCTTATTCTGTTAATTTAATAATAAAAGATGCTTTATCCATTTGTGCAAAGGTAAACGCAGATTGTATCTTTTTTAATGGTACGGCATAAAAAAGTAACCCTTAAATGAAGCTGCTCTATACTATAGAGTACTTTAACATGTATAGATATCTTGTAAACTTGTATTGTGGATGTGTAAATAATACGTTCTTTGGGTTTTTAACACCGCATGTAAAGTCAAAATAAAATATTCCAATGTACCGAGTGTTCAATTTCATTATTTGTGAAGCTACTTTTAGGTGCATTGCTGTTGGGATTACAACAGAGGAGAAACTGCTTGCCTTTAATAGCCCTGTTAAGAAGACACAGAGACATCCTCTCATCAGCCTTACAGGGCACTTGCAGAGGTGGACAGCAATGCACACAGGTGTCCTTCACTTCCATTGCAGTCACATGCTGGCAAGCATGTTCTTGAGGGAGAACATGTGTCTGCTGTAGATGACTTTCAAGTCTCCTGAGTTACATATTATACATAAAATGTCAAAGTAATTGGCATGCAGTGGTAGAGCGTAGTACTGAGTCAGGGTGGCCCATACAACACACCAACAAAATGCACTGAACCTGAAATTATGTAATATATGCCCATATGAAGCCTTTGTTGGAGCTTGATCCAGGTTTCAGCTGAGCTCTGGTTCCTGCAACCTTTCTTGTTGAGGAAAAAAAATAAATAAATTACCAGTTTTGTACAATTGCCATAGAGTTTTGAAAGAAGATAACATGTTCATTCCAAAATGTAGGCTACAAAAAGAGATAATTCCTGGCAAATTTAATTGCAGACCCTACATAACAAGACATTCCTAAATACTTACTAATGCTTAGTAATTGAAATTCACATTTCAGGCAGACAGCAAAGCTCCACAGAAATCTACACGCAGTATAGTTGGTATGTGCCAACATCACACGTAATTTTAAAATAATCAGGGTAATTTAGTACCAGAAAACAAATATAATGTAGTCTTTTAATTAAAGGACGATTTTTAGATAATGAATAAAAATGATTTGTTAGAAAATTATGCTGTCACGTTATTAATAATTTGAAATTACTGTGCATGTTATAGCAATATGTGTATTACTAAAAATAAAAAAAAAATCTTTTAAAGGGAAAAGAAACATGGTGCTAAAAAAAAATAATTCCAAACATATAATGGTTTAGTATGTATTTTTTCTAGCGTAGAAGCAAGTTTAGGTTTCTCTTTATTGATGTGTGTTTTTTTGCATTGGCTGTCTATATACGCAATGATGCGTCAAACTCAGGATTGTCATATGCTGCAGGCCTGTGCTGCTTTTCCACTTCCACATGAACTGTGCTGTAGGCATGGATGTGTCAGCCAGCATGGCAAAGGTGTTCCTCAGAAGGGTCAGTGCCTTTTGAAGCACACGCTTTGAATAGTTTTCAGTCAGCCTTTAAGAGTCCTAATGAGAAATTACAAATAGTTATTTTTGTGACATAAAAATGTGCATCTACAGCATGTATGATGGAATATTTTTGGTCTTTCTGATATCTAGTTAGTCTTTCCAAAAGTGTCAGGTGACTGTTTTCCACTGTTACTGGTCTTGGTATATACTGAACCAGCCTTCTATAACTAAAGCGATGCGGTGGCTGGGTGGGTCTAGCCAGACAATCAGCTGTCCCGACCTGCCCTGCTGTGCTACATGGTGGGTGCAAACACCACAGAAGTCTGAACACAAATGTTCACCATTTGTAACAAAATAAGTGCAAGAAATACTCCCTTTACTAACACAGGGGGAATGTGGCAGCCAAAGGCTAATCAGCCATAACTGCAGCTTTTAAACTGTTTTCTATTTAATGATGCCAAAGCAGTCACCTACAGATATCCCATTCTGAAAGGCAAGTGCAACAACAAGGAAAAGCTTAGCAAGAAAATAAATAGCTTTTTTTTAATTATTTTTTCCCCCCTCAGGTGCTCTTGTGGGTCAAT
Organism: Chloroceryle aenea; assembly: GCA_013399075.1. Taxonomy (NCBI): domain Eukaryota; kingdom Metazoa; phylum Chordata; class Aves; order Coraciiformes; family Cerylidae; genus Chloroceryle; species Chloroceryle aenea. Next base: position 87,055 of record VWZY01000381.1, on the reverse strand, counting down.
TGGTTGCTTTTAAGCATCCTAAGACGCTGGTAAAGAACACTCTGGAGCCACAGCAGTAGCTGATGAGTGCATGAAGGGTGCTTCATGCTGTTGGCCGGAGCATTCAGGGCTGCGGGGAGGCACGCGCAATCCTGATGTCGGCACGTGACAGCAGAGGAGAGGCTTTCACTCTGCTCTGCCTCGCCTTGTTATTTGCGGGGGCGTGGGGGGGGGGAACCACAAACACAAACAACTAATTTTTAACAGAACAGAGACATGTTAAAAAAAAGACAACAAAAAAAGGCTGCAGGCCCATAGTAGAGAGTTGAGTGCAAGAAAACTAATTTGTAAAGCCAGACATAGCTATCTCTATGACTGTGCTGCAAGCACAAACCTATGGCCTTTTAAACTGGGGTCTTATAGTAATCAGAACCATTACCAAAAATACCTAGATGCCTCTGTCTTAGAGCCATCTTGCTAATGACTCACTCTGTAACCCTCGGAAGATTATGCAGGGTTTATTCAGTAAAATAGATCCTCAGAAGTTCTTAGTTGGAGCATGTGCAGTTGGATCTTCCACTTATGAAGGTTTTCTTACTTTTCCTTCTCCCTCTGTGATTCTGAGCACCAGCAAAGATATCTTGCAGGTAAATAAAGGGAAAGAGAAATCCCTTCCCATCTGGGAAAGGTTAGTATTTACAGGAGTGGGGAGGAGTTGCTTGGTATTTCCCCAAGTGCCTATTAATTTGAATGGATAGAAATTTTTTTTTTTTAAATTGATCATGACAAAATGCCTCATAAATGAAGCATCTGGACTTCAGCTGGGATGTGCAAGCTTTTCATATAAAAAGCAATACCAGGAGACCAACCTACCAAGACTGCATTTGTTGTTCAAATGTCATCATATCACAGCATGAAAGAGCAAGAAACCAAAAGATTTAGGGAAAAAAAAAAAACAAACACAAAACACCAAACCACCAAATCATTACATATTTAATTAGATTCATCTTTTCTCAGAGAAGAAGAGATTCTTGACTTTATAGTCAATCCTACTAAAATGCAACTGGTGTGAGGGCCTGACTCTGGCCTAGCCATTGCTGCCTGCCCGCAAGCTGTTTTGCAGACATATTGCACCGGCCTGACACACCATCTGAAATTATAATCTGTCCTTAGCTCTCGACTGAGAAACTGTTTCTACTCTGCCTGAAATGAAATGTATTGGAAGCTCTGATTTATTAGTGTATTCTGAATTCATCTGATGACCTGATTTATGGTCTCCTTGCTTGCTTTTTTCCTACAGTCACCAATAATTTTTCTGAGCTCTGCTTGTTAAAATTGTGACTGGAACCTAGACTGTGTTGTACAGTGAAGGCTGCTGACCAGAGCAGGGATACCCAAGGGTCACCATGTTTAGGAAAAGTTTGAAAATTGCTTGGACTGCAATGGTAATGCTGCATCCCCTCTGCCAGACTGGTGCCTCTGCCCGTCGGGTCAGCCAGAAAGTGTTGCTCAAGTTCCTGTAATACTCTAAGGGTAGGGAAGTAGAAGAAAAGCTACCTCATGGACAAGCCATCCTGATGCTTTTCAGGAATGGTCCCCCAGTTGTTAAGAAAAAAAAGGCACTTACAACAGGAAAACTTGAATGGCCAGAGAAATAAAACCACCAACCCTAAAACTGACATACAGACATCTTGCTGCCATTGTTTTGTGATTGCAGGCTGTTTTTCCAGTGCACAAAAATGAGCAAAAAAAGAAATAACAGTTCTCCATGAGGGCCTTTCTGCAGGATCATACCTGGCTGTAATAGCTGTATTGTAACTTTTTCCAGTAGCTGACCTTAAACATTGGCAAAGGCAGACCATGAGCTAACCAGTTAGCTTCTGTGGCTGTATGACAGCCTCTAACATATGTCTATTCCTGCACAGAAATGGATGGCTGCCCAGTAAAAGAAAGGTGGCAATTGGCTTTTAATTTGGGTCACTTTAAGCACAGGCTTATTTCTCAGATCTTTGATTTACAATACTGGCCTCACATGAGGAAAAACTAATCTAAAGTAGATCAGAGCACATTAATCATGAAAGCAATGCACAAGCTAGCTGTACCTTCCTGTTCTGCACCATGAATACCCAGCTGATTACTCCACTTTCCTCAGGAATACATGTTGGTCAATTAACAGCTTCATTTTTTTCTGTTATAGACTAAGACAACTTCTTATAAGCAAGCTGTGCTATATAACCCCAAATTGCTGTTAGTCACAGGTTATTGTGCCTGGCCAACGATTAGGTGAGCAAGAAGCACTTCCAATATTAATGCTGTATGTGAGAATTGATTTCTGTGAAAGCTTGTGCGTGCAGCTCTGATGTTCAGTCTCTGTCACTGTTAGAGCAGGTAAAATACTGACTCCATCGAACGAGCTGGCAGAGCTGCACGGGGACAGGCCTTCACCCTCAATCACTCAGATGTTCCCAGAAAGCAAATGCTAAAGTGGTGTGAGCAAGGCCAAAGCAAAATGGGATGCACATCTGCAGGAAAGCAGTTGCTGTAACGGGGCGCAGACCTGACATCATCTCTGGCCACATTTGTTTGATAAGGAGATCAAGGCTTCAGGATAATGAAAATGCCTCTGAAAGCACAGTCTGCTTTTGCTGGGTTTTGGAGGGTTTTCCAGCAGGTACTGCAATGGGAGTTCAACAGGCTTGCTTAGCTGACATTCATGGAATCCTCTTGCCATCCTTAGCCCACAGTGTGTGTGGCTGTAAGTCTGCCTGGTTTTAAATTCACCAGAAAAGCCCATCATATATCCTGTCATAACGTAAGGCACCAAACACCAAGCTCTCAGTTACTAAAGGAAAGCTATAGAAAGGCACCCACTGAGCTCATTGGGTCTATCCTGTGGGGAGCTGCTTGTGCTAACAGAAGCAGAAAGGGGTCTTTTGTGGTGTTTGCTTTTCTTCTGTTGTTAACATCCAAGTAAGGGGTTTCAAAATAGCAAAATCACAAAATGGTTGAGGCTGGAAGGGGCGTCTGGAAATTATCTGGTCCAAACCCCTTGCTCGAGCAGGGCCACCTATTGCTATGCTACTCAAGCACTCGGGAAATCACTGAGCTGAACTAGGACCCTGATGGAGGTGATCATGCCCCTGTAATGCAGCACTGGTGAGGCCACAGCTTGAGCATTGTGTTCCATTTTGTGTGCTGCAGTATAAAAAAAATATTGAGGTGCTGGAGTGGGTCCAGAGAAGGGCAACAAATCTGGAGAGGGGTCTGGAGACCATGTCTTATAAGGACCAGCTGAGGGAACTGGAGAAGAGGAAGCTGAGGGGAGACCTTATTGCTCTCTACAACTACTGAAAGGAGTAGTAATGAGGTGTGGGTCAGTCTCTTCTCCCAAGTAACTAGACTAGCACAAGAGGCTTAAGTTGTGCCAGGGAAGCTTTAGATTAGACATTAGGAAAAAATTATATACTGAGTGACTGGGAAGCTTTTGTAACAGGCTGCCACCCAGGGAGATGGGAGCTGGTGGAATCTCTGGAGGTGTTCAAAAAAGTGCTTCAGGACATGGTTTAGTGGTCATGGTAATGTTAGGTAGATGGTTGGACTTGATCTTGGAGGCCTTTTCCAACCTTGATGATGCTGTGATTCTGTGACGTGAAAGTGATTACTCACCCATAAAATCCTTTCTAGGAGAACCTTCAGCTTAAGCAGGTCTTTTTGCATAAAAATGACAGTCCTTGTATAACTGTATAACCCAGACTGAGGTTAGCTTGGATCTCCAACTACTATTTTTATTGCAGCATTTATTTCCCATTGACAAGCACAGATTGCACAGCTTAAGTAGCCCTTCACTGTTCAGATACCAGAGGATACCAGCTGAACTTAATGCACAACGTACCACTCTTCATGCAAGTCTTTCATCTTGAAGTGACATCATGATCAAAGGAGAGGTTATATGGAGTGCAACACACTGAGAAAGGCGTATATTTCAGAGCTGTTTCATTATTGGGATAGATAGTTCAGAAAGCACATGAAAATGGCATTTCACTATAGTTGATATGTTCCATATTACAACCATTCCATACTAGTTCCTACTGCTTCAGTTAAACTGCAGTACTTGGTAAAAGGCCGGATTTTTCTCTTCCACAGGAACAAAACCCCAGGTAGAATTTCTCCCTATACTCTGAAAGAGGTGATATGCCTCAGAAGGGTCTAACTACATGAGATGTTCCAGTCTCGGAGGGACACAATATCACACAGGACACAAAGAAAGATCTGTTGCCAAAAATGTTCTCTTTTTTTGGTCACATTTCAGACTAAAGCCACTTAGAAACCTGTCATCTCAGTTTGATGGGAGCAAGGGGGAGAAAATGTTTGCCCTGAAAGTGCTTGACAAAATGGACAGCTTTATGATGTTGGCTTCTTCTTGCACAAATGCCACACAGCTAACAATGTCAGCAGTTTCTACCTAAATCCTGTACTGGAACACGGGGACCTACCCGTGTTCTCTAAAACATGTCCTGCACAGGACAATAACTAACCTGTCTTAAAGCCTCTCTTGGGTATTTTAGTGGTCTTTTATTTTTTCATGAAGTGCTTCCACTAGAGGCTTCTAGTCTCCCTGGCTGCTGCCTCACAGAGTATTCTTGCCTCACTCCCCCTCTGCTTCAGAAGCAAAGCCAAGTCAGGATCAGAGAAGCCCAGTTTCAAAAAGTCAGGCTGCACCTTTGTTTTGCCACACAATCTCACCTCCAAGCTCATCACAGCATGAATGACAAGACAGAACCTTCTCCAGGATGGTTCTCTATTATCTCTTTCCCATTGAGCATGGAATCTTCCTCCCATCAATATAACTTGGGTTTTGCCATTTGTACCTCTAAAAATTTCCCCAGATTTCCAGCAAACACCCATAAGTTGCTTGTCCATAACAGGGTCAGGGATAGCAGTGGCGAAACTGACCCACACCAAACCAGGAATCTCAAAAGTAAGGCTGGAAAACCAATAGAAACCAGCAGGTGATACATGACTAAATACCGCTCATGCCTTTGAAAATCCCCTCAGCTGTTAGGGTTCTTTAATCCTTGCTCTCTGGTCAAACATTAACAAAGATACCAGCTACGATGTGTGTCATTTGCCCTGTACGCACAGAGAAGAACCTTGACATCTCTGGAAAGCATACCAAATCCCCTAATTCCAACACAAAGAAGCTACAGCCACCAACTAGCCAATACCTCATGATGAAGCCAGAGTTTCAAATGATAACAACAGACCTGGGAAGTCTCAAATACCTTAATTAAGTATTTCTGAGCTATCCAAAGTTAAAGATGGTGTTTTCATTTTATTTTTTGTTTTGGTTTGCTTTGGGTTTTTGTGCTTTGTGTTTTTTTTTTGTTGTGTTTGTTTGCTTGTTTTGGGTTTTGTTTGTTTAGTTAGCTGGTTTTTTGGGTTGCCTTGCTATAAAGCTGTTGTTTTAAAATAAAGCAATTCTGGAATACTAGTAAGTCTATGCAGAGTTTTTCCCAAGAATATTACAGAAGTTGACATTAACTGTATTAGCTTGCACTCAGTTTCTAAATATTTTAATAAATTTATGCCATGTAACCAGCAGGGTTTTTGGTTTGTTTGTTTTTTTTTTAATCAACCCTCTAGGTTAAATGGCAGTTTACTAAAATCAGTATATGTTAAAAGAAAAATTTCTCTTGGCTTCTTTGGGAAGTCTCTCACCCCAATAATCAGTTCAGCTGCAAAGAGATCAATAAGGTCTTTCAATTCAATGAGTGGAAAGCATACATTAAAAATCTGGTAACAAACCTGATAGACTGGAGAAGATATCACAGCCTATTACAGGGTTTTTTGACACTAAATCTATCCTCTAAAAATTATTGAGAAAAGGTTACTGCCCATATATTAATGTTGCCAAATGGAATAATTTGTTAGTGTTGCTTGAGAAGACTTCCTGGCATTTATCCACAAACACAAGGCTTGTCTGTTAACTCATTACAGAAAAAAAACCCAGACTTCTGATCTGAAATAAAAAAGTAGTTTCAGAAGCCAACCATTTTGGGGTCTTCCCATTCCATAAGTGGACAAAGCAGGTTATCACTTCCTAGACTGCAAAATACAAGTTAAGAATCTTCCCCATCTCCATCAGGAGGACTCCCAGCTTAACAGCTCACCAGGTACAGAGTGCCGAGCCCCAAATACACCGGCACAGTTCTTTGCCACTTTTGTTAGGAAGCTGTCTCCATATAGTGACTGGGTTTTGCTAGCCCCAGAACCCTTCTGGTCGTCTTTGGCAGGGATTTACCAACAGTGGTTCAGTTCTCACCACAGTCTCAGTTTTCCTCAGTGGCCCCGTTTTGTTCTTGTTAAGTAAACAAGACTAGCACTCAGAAAAGTGCTCAAAGTAAAGCGCTTTCTATTAGGTGCCTGACTGAAATAAGTATTTCAATTAGATTCATTAAGGAAGTTATTACTTGTTAATTGAATAGCAACAGACTGCTAAGGATCACTTATCGAGGTCTAATAAGTATGTAAGAGTGAAACCTACTCTTCATGCAATTCCATCAGCAATAAACTAGTGTGATTAGCTTCTTACTAACAAACTTAAATTGTGGGGAATGTTGAGGCAGATAATTGGCACTTAGGAAGATACCTATAGTAAGTTGGTGCAGTATCAATTAACATACTTATGAAATGTCAGTTTAAACTCTGAACAAATAATTGATACCAGCAGGCTGTGGGTTACTTGGTTAAATGCTGTTTAAATGCTTAAACTTCCATATTCAGAAAAAATTAATACAAGTCATCTCATTGTTCTTTTTAAAAACTATTACATGTGCTTCATTTCCAGAAGTATAACCTATGCATTACCTGCAATGACCACCAGTAAGGACTCTGGGCTGCTGGCTACACATGCTGACACATGTGAGTGATGCAAGGACTTGTTTGCCCGGGCTGCTGTTGCTCAGAAGCCTGCCTGCTTCTGACCCCACACTCCCTCACACTGTGTCCAGGTTATTTAGAAACTTATTCTCACAAAACTATACTTGTAAAGGAGTGCGAGTCATTTGAGGACAAGCTAATCCCTACTTCTTGCACTTCATCAGGGTCAACCACCAGAAGACCCCACCCCCTTTCTAGTTTGATCAAATTAAGTTTCATACCTCATGACTCTGAAGTCTCATTTCATCCATAAAAAATCTGAGGCACCAGAGCAGCAACTTTTGCTCAAAGGTGACTCAGAAAGATCATAGTAGCTCTGAGATGAATTCCTTCCCCAGGAGCTAGTACCTATGATACATTTATATGCCATTTGGACTCCATAACCAACCTGAGATGATGGAAGAAGGTATACATCAGTAATTGTCTAGTCAGGACAAGCAGCAACAGAACCAACCTTAATGCCTCAAGTCCTGTGATCTTATCACAGCTTCATCTCTTCCTCCAAACATTCTCCAGATGGTCTGGAAAGGCTCTGCTGCCCTGTTTGAAATGGAAATTCTTCTGTTCTCAGATTGGCTGGAGGAAATGAAACATTTTACAGTGGCACAGAGCTTATGGAGGACTTCTGTTTGTATGCAAAGCCTGAGCCTTTGTGCCCAGCAGAGGCCTTGGGAACAGCAAGCAGAAGCAATAGACTAAAGCTTCAGTGAAGGTTCTTGGAGAAGAGGCAGAGGCATAGAGGTGGGATGCTGACAGGGCTGAAACCAGGCAGAAAGACTGAGGACTGCAAGAGTCCCCAGCTGGACACACCAGACCATGGGGCAGACACGGCAGAAGGGAAGAGGAACCTCAGGCTGGGGTCAGAGCCTGGGTGAGAAGGAGGCCCAGGAAGCTATTGGCAAGGGCAGTACTTACCATTTGAAGAGTATCTGTGCAAACCAATTTTAGAAACTCCTATTTTAAAAGAGATTCACACACACCCCCCTTCCTCACATGCAGAAACACACACTGATCCATCATGTGAAAATACTTCAGACTCATCTATTTTAAAAAATTGACAGCGTATCTCTGTCAAGATGGGAGTGTGATTTTTTTTTCAACTATGCCAGCAAAAGCCCTAATGTAGACACAGCTGTAATAAAAGTAAAAGGGGAAAAAAGTTTATTTTTGCCTATACAGCTTCTTTTGCAGCATTGCAGGTAATCAATGTCTGCTTAGAGTAAATCACATCTCAAAACTTAGAGCCGGCTCAGTGTCCAGAAAGTGTGGGGAAGTTGGGAAGTATGGGAAGGACTTTTCTGTTTTGTATGAGCGGAACGAAACTTAAGCATTTTGGGGGAAAGGCAATCTCAAATAATAAATAATGCAGAAATTCTGACATACCTTTTAAAGCTTCAGTCCCGTTACAATTTAATGTTTGAAATGCTATACTGTTCCTTTGGAAACCTTTTCCCTCTCCACTGCTGCTGATGGTCTGTCTTCTTAGACACTTGAATAATGTCTCTCTTCCTCTTGTAACATCTTTTTTGACTACTCCTCATGCATAGTAATGTTAATAATCCTGCAGCCTTCAGTGACATTTTTCTTCCTTTAAATGAGTGCCTGGTTTTATGCAGGGCTGTTTTGTTTAGCACCTTGTCTCCTGCATGCCTCTTTCACTGCACAGTGTACCTGTGTACATACAAATGTCTATTTATTGCTGCCCATTATGAGCTGCTCATGTTCCATTTAGCAGCATGCAAATGAATCAGACTAATTGATTACCTATATTGTATAAATTGTACCAAAGCACAAATGAAGCGGTCCAAGATTAGCTTGCTATTATGTTGAATATTGTACAAATATATTTGTAAGCATAATCCATCCCAAAAGAACTTATCATTAACTAGGGACCTTTTGCATGTGAAATGGACTTGATACCCGGCAAATTACACAGAGGATAATGCTATGTGCAGTCATGTAGAAGGATATATTTTATACTAGCTGACCACCATGGAATTTTAAAGTTCTTTTCCTCAGAGAAGATGAATTCAGATTCTATCACCTCCTAAATGTAATAGTGTAAATATGGACAATAGATAAGTATTAAGCTCATTTGTCAAGGGGAACTAGGCATCATCTCAGATCATGAAGGAAGAAAGGATGAGAAATGCAAATAGAATCCAAAATTTAACTGTTAGTCCAGTCCTGTAACCAGTATGGAGCACACTAATGTGCTTTGTGCTTCTAAGTTATTTTTAAGCACCTTCCAGTCATCACTAAATGTTAAAAGGATCTTGTATCTATTGGAAAGGGTGCAGTTGAAGATCCTGACTGTTTCCAAAGCTTCCTGAAATAGAAATCCTCACGTGTAAATGGCCAATATAGGATTTCAAATACATTTTATATAAATAATTCTGGTAGGAACCCTGGACTAAAATCATTCTGATGGCTTTGATACAAGTGCACAGTTGGTCTATGAACTTGCAGCTACTGCAAAGAGTACTCCCATTAATCTGAACACTATTCCAATGGCAGCTGACAAAGAAATGAACACCAAACTAGTCAGCTCAGGCCCCTCCTGCTTATTTAACCAGTCCTCCTGATGCCCTTAATAATATCACTATAAAATCCAGAGAGAATTCTTGCTTAAATACTGTCTTGAAACAAAGTACTATGCTGCATTCTCAGAAAGAGTCACACACTATTAGATATAAAAAGCAAATTAATAAGCGAGAACTTAGAATAAAGGTGAAGGATACAGACACATTCAGAACATTGAACATGATTACAGCAAATGCCATTATTTGCTTTTCCTTTGAATTGATGTTAACAACTAAAGCATTTTACTTGTCTTTGTTTACCAGGAGAACATAAATACTGCATAAACCGCATCTTCTTGCCAACTAAGCTTTGTCTACAAGGTATGACAGCAGCTTGTTCTAACTATGCTTATACTTTCAAAGAGTTGAAAGTTCAGTGGTTAAGCAGGAACAATGTGAGAAGCTACATACACGTGAAATGTATTTTTCGTTAAATAAATACTTAAGAAATTCTCAAATGTCTCAGCCTGTGATTGCCCAAAGATCTGCAGTGCTGCTCAGCAGGATCTATCTCCAACAAGTATTTCATGAAACACTTGGAAGTGCTGTGGGAGCCTACATCCCAGTCTAAATAGCAGCCTCCTAAGGGATATAGAGCCATCTTTCTAGGAAGAGGATCACAAAAGCACTCAAGTCTTTCTGAGGTGCTAATGCACTAGGCAACCCAGCAATGTCCTGCCTAGGCCTCCTATGTGTTCCAGCTTCCCTAATTTTTCCCCACAGAAGCCCCTCTTGCTGGTGTGCCGAGCAGCTGCCCAGACCACCACAGACTCCCTTCAGTGAGCCAGCTGCCGCACACCTTGGTGTTGTAATACCAGACCTCCCAGTGCTGGGATCCTGGTGGATCCTTCTTGTCATGAGTGCATCATACTCCAGAAAATACAGAACAGGCAGTACTGTATTAACAATTTCAGTGCCTAGATGCTTCACAGGGCTACACAGTTTGGGGAAATTTTATATGCAAAAACTTCAAGATGCCTCTGAATGCCAGCACAGCTACAGCACCAGGTGGGCTCCTTCTGGATACTCTTGCGGAGCAAACACTGAGTGATGTTGCAGGGGAAGCATCTTGCAGTTTTGTGTGTTATTTAGTGGGGATGGAAAAAAAGCCCCGTCCTTAGTCTCCCACCAGGCAAGTGTTCTACCAATTCAGCATGAGAGGATCTAAACTTCACTGCTGCAATCTGACTATGATTGGCTGGTTCTGGCAGCAAAACTGCAAGCTGCCTGAGGAGCTGTTATTAGGACCTACAGATTGAGATAATACTGCAACAGTTTCTACTGGTTTTGTGCAAAGCTGAGCCTGTCTTGTGAAAGAAATGACAGCTAACATCAAAATGTATCTTACAGTCAGCTCAAGGGTGAAATGCCCTGGGTGCTTCTGCCTAGCTTGAACACCCGGATTGTGATTGTCCCATTTCACATGGAAGCTAAACAAGAAAATTACATGTCTAGATGTGGTTGCTCTATCTAATACAAACTAGGCTCTGTTTCATAGATTACTGAGTGAAATATTAGCATCAATTACCATGATGCAGGGTGTGACATCTGGAAAAAAAGTTATAGAGCAATTTTCATTATTTTTATAGGAGAAAACTGCAAATAGTAGAAGGTATAAGAAGGAATTCTAACAGATTGTACATTGTTGGGGATTCTCTTTCCAGCTGTGGCAAACCTTATAACAAAGCACACAATCACCTCAAAGCTCAAACATCAGCAGAAACAAGGCAGCCCCCATGGAGAGCTTCCATGCAAGATGGGCTTTCAAAATGGCAGCTCCCCACAGGTAAGAAGCGTCCTGGATGCTTTGGAGAAAGTCTGAAAACATTTAAAGGATCAAGGTATAGCCTTGAGTGAGATATTCCTTTTTTGTTTCTTCATGGGAGGTTTTCCTTGGTTTGTATATTAAATAAAAGAAAGAGCAGACATGACACTTGTAAGAATAGTCTCGATAAGCAAATATTCTTAGGAGAATAAAATGAAGATGACTAGAAAGCAAAAACAAAGGAGACAGGAAGAATTCTAGGGACAAAATGTTCTTGACTGGCTATGGAGAAAAAAAGAATATCAAGAGCTTCAAAACAGCAGCCCCTGTTATTTGCAAACACGTACCAAGGAGGCTGAGAATAGATCCAATGACAGCTGCAGCCTAATTGATAGGAGACTCGCCTAACAGGTTGTCAGACTGCTGCGTGGCTCCAGTCCAGGCCACGTTGCTGGAGGCGCAATGTTAGAAACACTGACAAACGTTTACTAAAAATAAATAAAAAAATATTCCAGGGCAAAGGGAAATATGGCTCCAAGTGACTACTTGCAAAATTGCATTAGATCTCTAGGAAAGAGGAAAGTAAACGGCAAAATGTGTGAGAGTCCCCCCAGGGCCTGCAGGACAGACACAGGCAGCCTGCCAAGGCACTCCAGGATTGTGCTGCCTGTCAGGAGCATTGGCTCTGGGTGTGCAGAGAGCAGACCTCCACAGAGGCAACAAAAATAACTACCAGATCAGCAAAGAAAACAATCAAGAGAGTTGACTAGCTGCAAAAGAAAAGTTGTATTTGATGTACAGAGATGGATCTATCCAATGGTAAGAAGAAGACCACAAGGGCAAGTCTTTGAGCTCTTCTTTTACTCAGCATGAAAATGATGTATGGTTTCCTTGGCCAGTGGGCATGAGAAGCACTGTGAGAGAGTTCTAAGTGGCTTAGGTACAGCCCTCAGCCCATCCCATGCAACACACTCACAGCCAGAGTCACACTGGGGATTCTTTTAATGTATTCACCTACATGCTAGGACAGAAAGCTTGAAAGAATCTCTGGTCTTGAGCTCCCAAGTCAGCAATGCATCCAAGTAAGCTGCCGAGCNGGGGGGGGCGGGGTGAAGAGAGAAGCTGTACAAAGGAAAACCTGATAGGACAGTGAAGGCTGCTCTCTTTGAAAAAGACCAAACCTTAGTAAATCTGAGACTACAATGGAGGGAAACAGTCTTCTGACAGTTAACACCTAACACGGGCAGCGGCACAATAGGGCAAGAATATAACTGTGCATGTGTGCACAGAGGGACCATGACCCATGGGTACACAGTCCCTCTGGATTTATAAGCACTACTAAACAGACAACTAAAGTCAGAGCCTGAACAGAGCCCTTCCACAGCAAGGGGACAGAGAAGAAAATGACAGTGCTGGCTGAGCAGTCTGGCTTCAGCTGCTTTCCAGCTCTCCTTGTTGGCTTGGGCTTACTGCTCTTGACACTTCTCTGACAATCCCTGGTTAGTAGTGAAGATGATCAGCAAATTAACAGATTCAGAATTCATTCCTAAAAAATACTTCATTAATTTCTATAGAAAGGAACTTCAGAACAAGTACTTTCTTTGCTTTGTCACACCATGATATTCATTTGTCTCTGAGAATGTCCAAAAAGCTTGTGAAATATCCATAAATGACATTCTGCAGAGCTAAACAAGCTATTTTACACAACAAACTCAGAAACCTCCCTCTCTCTGCACGCTGAGAAACAATGCACTGAGCAATCATTTCCTGCTCTCTCCTTTATGGAAAACTGACATTGTGTCTTTATGATCCCTGAATTAAAACTCACAGGGCACTTTTTGTCCACAGCAACACACAGAGGTCTAACACAGGGTCACCATGAAAATGAATGGAGCAGCCACATGGCTAACAACTCTCTAGGGTACTTTCAATGTATGCTTCTCAGCCCTTAGTAAATCTGTGAGTAGCTATAGGAGAAGAAGAAAATTACTCGCAAGCCAGGGCAGTCTGGATGAGGGGAGTTCACTGCAGCCAAGGGTGCTGCTACATGAGAGTGAGACACTGTCAGAAATGGGTCTCAGAGGCAGGTTTCTGCAGCATTCACTGAAATTCCAGTCTGTTCATCACAATCTCCTCCTGAAGAATGTCTGTTAGCAGACACTTCTCCTTTATTAGGTGAGTTCAGCAATATGGTTTCCAGTATGGGTAATAGGGAATAACAAACAAGAAATTCAGAGCAAGGATCATGAAACAAAAAGTTACCAATAAAGAGCCAAAATTCTCAAGAGGCTTGTGCTTGGCACATGCATGTGTACATACCAGTATCCAGTTTATGCATGCAGACAGATCAGAAGTATTTCTGATAATTACAGTAAGAGGTGAGCCTACTTCCGAGCTTTAGAACCAAGCACCTCTGGATTGTGCACATTCTGAGAGTATCAAACTATGAAAATTAAATCACCCAAAACTCCATTACACATTCACAGCCACAGATCTGGCTTTAATATATTAGTTAACCCCATCTCATGGACTGTAATGAAAACCCAGTCCCTGGACTATGGGGAGTGCAAAATCCTGTTGAAGGTTATCCTTCTATTTCATAGGGCCCAGTACTTAATGCTGTTCAAGGTGCTGTGTGGGAGAAAAGCCTGTAGACAGAAAGACTGTTTTTGTATTGTTTATGAAATAAACTCCCTGAAGAGTATACTTGCATCACATTGCTGCAAGAGTAGAATTACTGCTTGTGCTTGAAACCAAGCGTCTCGTTTTTTCATACTGAAATTTTTTGCCCCCGATGAAAGACCCCGACCCAGATTGGGTGAAATTTAGAAGCGTGATCCCTTTATTGACTTTAACAGAAACAGGATTGAGATCTATAATCAGCTTTTATTTAAGGCAGACATGATCTTTTGTACTCTGTTTTTGTAACTCCACTAGACCTTAGAAAGCATTAACCTGTTTTGAATTCACAACACCACTCCTTAAATATTGGACTCTCACCCCAGAGACTAAGGACTCTGAAATACTGACCTTCTGCATCCAGTGATTTTGATCATGAGTTTGCATCCCAGAACTGCAGGTCAGGTTTAGATCTCAGCTCAGTATATGAGCACATAGTGGGAGTGAGGAGTTATTTTCCAGGGCACAAGAGTCAAATGCTCCATGCTGATAGAGAAAATGGCATTGTTACTGAATGCAAAGGAGTTGCTGCTTCTTTACAGCCAACCCACTTCAGCAGAAACCTCTGCAGGAAATAATGTCGAATCACTTTGTTACTGAGCACCACTGGAAGATCTTGCTTATTGACAGGGAGCAAGAGAAGGAAGATAGCAGAGCACAGGAATATTCAAATGCAGTTTGGGGTTTTACAATAAAAACAACTTTATGTTTTTAAATGGAATAAACTGTAGTTAGTCCATTTCCCCAGACATCAAAATCAGAATTTTTGAAATACCATAAATTATTCATAACTTGCATCTGTGTCATTCCAAGAAGCCCATCTAGCCACAGTGTTCAAAATTCAGAAAATGGTTGAGCATGTCAGAAGGGGATCCAAAGCCACACACCGAACTACCATAGTGAACATCAGCGGATGAGTGCACATCGGAAGCTTCATCCCCTGCTAGAGCATAAAACCTGGGCAAAGGCTGCAGGCATATTCAGCAGGGCTTCAGCACCAAAAATGGCAGAGCCATCTTCTCCATAGTTAGTTGAACCTTCAGGCACTCATCTGAGCTCCAGTTATGTTGCAACCAACCAGTATTTGATTCACCTTTCAGGTAAAGAAAAGTAGTGCCTACTCTGGTTTCGGTACTATGGTTTATAATTAATTTATAACTCAAACTGAAGTGATTTGAGTTTCAGTTACCATTTTCAAGGCTGACATACAGCAGGCATTGGGACCATAGGTCAAGGCCGTTTGTTGACCATTCCTGATGTTCTCCAACATAGCAACAGAATTGCTTAAGAACAACCTCTTTGCAATTTGAGACTTGCAATTACCAACTGTATTCCTTTAGTGGTGTCATACTTTCCTTTTACTATAACAGTAAAACCCATCTCTGTGGGATATTACCCAGGGCAAGGCTGTGCAAAGAACTCCCCAGAGCCACAGTGCCTTACATCCCCACCATCCATGCCAAGCATATTTCCAGCATTAAAAGCAAATCCCAGCACAGATGACAAGAGCAACAGAAAAACCCTATTGCCTACTGTAAAACACCTACTCAGCCCTCTGTAGTCCAAGAGACTGTTGTGGGAAGGTAATACACTAACTGTTTATGACAGGTTATGATTTCAGGCACTACCTGGAGGTACATGGAGGAAGGGAAAGAAAGTGATGGAGCAGAGCACTGCTACCATATCCTACAACATCACTAGCACAATGCTCCACCTCTGACCTTTTCCAGGATCAATTTCTCGGGTTTTACTAAAGCAACTGACTGCAAAATCAGGCCCAAGTCAAGTCCTCGCTCATCATCATACATATTTCCAGGTAAACACACTTTCTTATGCCAAAGATGAAGGAGCTACTACCAAGGACACCAAAAGAGCCCCAGGTACAGCCCCAGTCTCCGGGCATTCCAAACAGAATGCACCACTGCAGTGGCCTCAAAGGTGACACTGGGCAGTGCTGGATCAGAGCCTTTCTTTCTTTATCTACACGCCTGTAAGCAACGATTAAAAGTTGTATATTGTTCATTAGTATTTTGGCACTAACTGGAGGCTGGAGTCAAAGAGCTTTTGTTTGATTGCTGTTCACCCCAGTTAGTGGCTTTGCTAATCATCTGAATAACAGTTGTTGCATCAAGAAACATTTTTTAATATCTGTCAATTCAAATAATTCTCCAAGCCATGGAAAATGGGCTGGTCATAACGGTTTCAGGAGAACCTTTTATCCTTCAGTGCTATCAGGAAGTAACACTTTGTGTGAATTAGTTGGTATTGGAGCTCTTACTGTCCAAAATGCTCAGCTAGGAACTGTCTTGTTCTCAGATGCTGCAAAACCAGAGATTACAGATTGGTTAGAAAATTTCATGTGCCACCTAGGAAGTTATGTATTAAACATGTGATAAACATAATTTTGTAGAATTTAGGTCTTAAAAGACACACCTAATAAACAAGTTGCTACTATAATTATTTTCTGAAAGATTGTTATATGACACAAAGGGAGATAAGATGTACTCCTTGTTCCAGTTAGCAAAGAAAAGAGGACCAAGAAACTGAGGTCCATTCTGCATGGCCTTGGCAAAGTTCTCAGTCCCTACATGTGTTTTAGTCCCCCATTGGTGAATAAGGGACAACCAGAAGGAGAAAGTGCTGTGTGATAGCCCAGGAAGAAAATCATCATTCTGAATGTGTCCTGCAGAAGGAAGCATATTGTAACATACCCACTTAACCATACAATGTTTAATTTTCTTTCAAATGTTTATGTTTTTTTCACTCTCTAGCATAACAATACAATTATGGATCACCACTTCAGCACATGAATACATTCCATCATTCTAGATTACAGCAGTAACTTACTATGCATAGTATGACAACTTAGTCATAACTCTCTGAAAATTACAACTATATTTCCCAGAAAGATTCCCAAAGAAGAAAAACCTGTTTATTTTTGAAATTATTTTCTCTACGTGTCAATTCACTTAATCCTGTGTACAGTTCAGCAAACTTTAATCCTTCTGCGTATTTTTAATTCAGCAATATCACCCTTTTAGCTACTGCATTTGCTCTTAATAGAAATTTTCCCCTGTGGTTCATTTATATTCAGGTCACTCAGCGCAAATATTTTTGGATCATCGGAGATGTCATTGTCCAGAATCATATTCACTCTATTTTCTCCATTCCCAGAATGAATTTACTAGGTATGGGGTGCTGAAAAAAGCTCTTCTTCTCATTCATCTCGTATTTAACTGAAGAAGCAAAACAGAAAATAAATGAAGCCTGATTTGCATGAAATTGTGCATTCTGTATCATAGTGTTGAACAAGAGCACAGACATTCTTTTAGTTCTGTCATGTCTAGTTTCTATATTTAATTTTTCTCCTTGTCACCTTCCATTGAATTAAGGGAATGGTACAGTAAGGTTTCCAGCACTTACTATTTGCCACTTGGCTACTAACCCCACCCTAATAGTACTACCTTCCTTCTATCTGCAGGTGCTGCATTTGTCTCAGTACTTAGAATCCCTAACAATCAAATCGATATTAACCTGTTGAAAAATCCACAGAAAGGGAGAAAGGAGGGAAACACTTCCTCCCTGTTGGGTCCCCAACTGAGAGCAGTGCTGCGTTTGTATTTTGCAGCTCCTGCTTCAGAGGACATCGTGCCCCTTCGCTCTCGGGTGCACTTTGATCCCCGAGGCTGAGCGGTGCCTCGCTCAGCCACTTCCAAACTCTGCTACAGAGATAGCCCCAGACAAGCCTGTCTCCAGGATCTGCCAAGTGACAGATCAAAGCCAGAAAATTGCCGTTGTTTCTACCGCTCTTCCTGCATTTAACACTTTGCTCTCCCTGCTCCAGGCACCAGAGAGGTCTCTCTGGATCCTCCAAGTAAAAAACGGGAGCCTGAAGTCCTGTGGGTGAGAGAGGCAGCACCGAACAGCCCCCAAGGCCTGAAAATCATACGGTGTGCCAAGTTCTATGAAATTAGCTCCCTCTTTTCTCTTAAAAAAGACGAAATGAAAAACGAGCTCGAATCAAGGCCATGTGTACCCCCTATTCCTTATCCGGCCCCTTCTAGACATTATTTACAGCAGCACTGGAAGCGCTGCTTTTAGAGCCCGCTGAAGAAGTCAGTGGGAACCTTTCCAGCGACTCTGTGGCCTTGCTAAAAATTGCTGAGGTTTGGTCTGTGCTCCTTTAAGGCTGCAGAGAGAGTATGAGTGGTGGGACACAACCCGAACTGAAACTGCTGGTAAAGGCGGTGGGGGGCAGGGAGGACTGGATGGACTCCACTAAACTGTTCTCAAAGCTGAGAAAATTAGAATTTTTTTTTTTCCAAGCAGTTTTTTCAGCTTTAAAGAGCAGCTGCAGCTGGAGTGGTGCCAACTGTGCAGATTCCCTCAGCAGATACAGGCAGAACATGACAATAGCTTTGGGTATTGATGGGTTTTAGACCTGAGGAGTTGAAGGGCAGTCAGTGTTGCTTTTTCCAGACCTTTAACCCTCAAGACACTGCTGTATTTTCAGAACCCTGACTTCAGGATTGTTTTATGGTCCCAAGCACGGGCTGAGGAATACTTAGTGCCACAAGAAGCACAGGTTTAATCCTAGTACAGCCAGCTCAGCTCATCATCTTGAACAGATAACTTGAACACCACACAATTCATTGACCATAGGCTGCTGGGACACAGCGTTAAAAATGGAATGGAATGGCTTTACAGCATTTTTCTAAGTATAGCAATTTCCTATAGCAGTCCTGGGCTAGCCACTCCCCTTCGTGCTGTTCCTTTGTAACGTGCTGGATGATATGGTTGGTGTTACTGCCATAGACAAATTTCTGTGACCTAGCAGGATGAAAACACCTGTATAAAGGTAAAATGACAGATAATCGCAAATGCCTGCAATCTTCAGATCAAGGCAACACACGGAATAATACAACTTGCTTAAATAACATGATTATGATTTAAAAATGAATCTTCTTTTCACATGACACTGCTATTCAGATGGACAAACTTTATTCAAAGGCAATCTGTTCTTTCTGGGTCTCTGTGTGTCCATGGTTTTATTTCAAAAATACCTTGCTATGCTTGAGTATTCCAATTTCATACCTTCTAGACTGAAAGAGGGGTTGCCTGGTACCACTGTCACCCTGGAGTGAGCCAGAATCCTCAGAAATAGCCATACAGGAGGAGTGGCACTGCAAGCCTTGCAGCTAGCATGGCCTTTAGGGCAGAGGGATTTCAGGGACACATCAATTAAGTCACTCTGAGCAAGGGTAGAGTGACATGATGCTGTGCTGTCACTCAAAGCCTCTTTCACCCTAGTGAACCAGGTATCACTAGCACTAGCTTTGCTGGTTTGGTGTGGGCTTCAGTGAAGAGTTTGATATATATTTTCCTACTGCAGTCAGACAAACAGGAATAGTATTTCCTGTATCACTTCCTCTGCTTGGAAGATAGTGTGGAAACTTCAGCTGCTTTTTCCTGATATATAGGGAGCAGAAAGACAAGAAGGGGAATATCTAGAGAGCTGGCAGAAGTACAGTAAGAGAAAATAAAAGCAAGAGTAGAGAAAAGAAAGCAGGTGTCCAGGGCAAAAGAAGTCTGAATGGCAGAAAATTGCAATGACAATTGTCAGTAAATTCAATCAGGTACAGTAAGAGTCACGAGAAGGGAAGTGAAAATGCATTTTAAAACAGTTTTGTATGGTTAACACATGCAATGCAAGGCCCTAAAAGAAAAAGAGTTTTCTACAGGTGGCTTTATTCCTTGATTCCAAGGTAACCAGCAGAGCTCTGCTGGATAGGGCAGCAAGGAAGCAAAGAGATTAGTAGAGACTGAAAAAAGCAAAAACACAGTGGGTGGAAGAGAAGGAGATGGATGAGGAAAGGAATATTATTTTGTAGAGCAATACAGTACTTTGCTGGGTCACAGCCAGCCTCTGAATGCACCTTAAACTCTTACTTCCCATTCTTTCCCAGCTGGATAGACAATTGCCTGACTATAGAATTGTATTAATCATTTTTATGTCTATGATCTCCAATGCCAGCACAAGGAGTGCTGTTAGACAAAGCTATGTCTCACCATAGGCTATAAGAATAGAACAGGACCCCCTTCCCCTCCTGTGTTTGAGATCAGCCTCTAAGAAAAGCACAGGAAACATCAGGAATTCCCAAGGATCAATGGAGTAAGATATTCCTATGGTTTCAGGCATATATATTGTATTTCTTCCCCAAGCCTTTCATACACAGACTGATTTATTAGCCTTAGTCAGCATTCTGTCTTGTAGACCTGCCAGAAAAGCACAGTGGGATGAAACATCTGGTAAATTTGCTCAAATTCTATTATGAAATATCTTCAATTCAAGTTTCACTGAAAAGTAAACAAGTCATTGTCTTTAAAAAGTGATTCACTTTGCTGTCAGAGAACAGTGGCAATCAGCAGTAGGCATTTGTCCTCTTTTCGGGGCTGTCAAGGAAGAATAGCTCCAGTTGTGAACTACTCTGGTCCAGGTAGAAGATCACATGTGTCAAAGCTGTTTCAGTGAAATGCAACTTGTTCACGCGTGTCTGCTGTCTGATTGACATGCAGTGGCATTTGCTTACATTTTAAGAGCATACAGGGGATGCACAGAGCTCATGGGACACAGCAGGCTTGCACCTTCCCTACGAGGCAGGGCTCTGCAGAGACTCACAGTTCAGTCAGCACTGACTCCAGATCTTCATGCAGTTCAGCAAACTCTAGGTACAAGCCTTCTCAGATCCAGCTTGAAGATTTCTAACACAGTACAGCACGGTGTCTTGCAGCTGTTACTCAAGTGAGAAAATGCAAACTGTCGTGATAAACAGGTACAGCCTGTCGAGTGACAGTCAAGAAAGGGAGGGACTTAGCAAATGCTCTGTATTACATTTCCCCATGCTGGCTCCACACTTAGGCAAATCTATTGGCCCAAAAAGTCCCACATTATCCTTCCATGTAAGGCAGGGGCCATTATTTCAGTCTCTAAATTGGAACAACACCTACAGAGAAGCTGCTCTTAGTTTCTGCAGGTGAATTCCAGCCCTCCTCAATAGCTTGGGCTGTTTATGGAGAGAGGTGAATGTCCCTCACCAAAGGACTCTTCAGCAGTGGTTTCATTTCTACGGAAAGTCATTCCTCTCTTATAATCAGCAGCTTTAATAAGTGGATGTGCTGCAGGAAAAGAATCTATTGGTGGGTCAAACTACATCACTTGACTGTATTCATCCACAGGGGATAGATTTTAATTGGTGAGGAGCCCTTAAAGAGCCATCTGACTTTCCTATATACCTGTGGTGCATGGTATATTTGAGAAAGATTTAGCTAGAAAAGGACAGATCAAAGAGACGGTGAATACATTATAAATCATTACAGAAAATAGAACTGCACTAAGAACTAGTCCATCTGTAAAAGAGCAGATAGATTCATTTAGGGCAGGTTGTGCACTGAATTACAGTATAGCAGAGAATATGCTTATCTGTGCAATCCATACAACACATCATCTGCAGTCAACACATTGCTACGTGCACTGGCTTGAGCCATTTGAAACTGATTTTCCATTTATGCCAGTTCTCATGTTACACTATGCCAGGCTGCTGGAGCTTGGACACTGAATGAGGCAAATCCCTGCCACCCTCTTTGGCTCAGGGTGACTTCAGGACAACACAAAGTACTTGGAGTAAAACAAGATAAGACATAAAATGAAAAAAATCCCAAACCAATTAGAAGTGCTGTCAGAGCTGGATTTTTTTCTGGAAATGTGTGATACAACTGGAGAAGGTTTAAAAAGTGCTGCAGACAGTAATGTGGCTGCCAAAAGGAGAGCAACTGTCAGAGCAGGGAACTTTTTTGGGGCCAGGGCTAATCCTGAGGAAGATGACATTTTTGCAGTTCTCATTTAATCTGGGCAAAGGCGGCTGAGTGGGGAGAGGTAATATAGAGACAAAAGCAGAGCTGCAATCACAGAAGATTAAAATATCTCAGAGACATATTTAGAAACAGAGTCTGCCAAAGAGGCTTCTGGCAACAGAGAGAAGTTTTGAACCAATCTATTAGCAAGGCACCAGTCTCAGATGCAAGGGGTGCTTCTGAGAAAGCAATTTGAACCTGCCGAGCAAAGGAAGTCATTCAGTCCAGACCAGAACTGATGGGGAGAGGACAGTCCTCTTGTGTTGCAGACAGGAGAGAGAATATAAACTACCATGAAAAAAAAAGAGACTGGAAGTGAAAAGGTGCAAGGAACTCATATCTGGAGCTGACTGAAAAACAACACATCAAGCTATGGACAATGCCTATCATTTGGAGAAGAAGTACAAGAATGTCAAGGAGCTCATTTGAATGAGATCACAGCATGGAAATCACAGCAGTGCCAGATACAGTGACTTCAGCAATGAAAGAACCACCACAGATAAAAAGTAAATGGGTAAAACCCTTCCCATTTACCAAGCAGGACCCTTCACTAATCCCCACTGTGGGAGGATGTGAACTGCATGCTTGAATAAATAATGAACTGGGAAACTAAAGAATATATAATAAATAGTACCATGGAGAAAAATACTCAGCCTAGGGTAAAACACATGCCAAGGGCCTGGTCTCAACAGGGTGAAGCAAATGTGGAGGTAGGGGAGCAGAGCAGCTGGGGCAGCTGTGCAGGGTAGGCTAACCACTGGGCTGGCTCTGCTGGAAAAAAAAGATACAAAAAAAGGGAGGAGGAGGAGGAAGGATGAGACTGATAACAAAGCCATTGCAGACTGTCTCTATGGGGAGCAGGCAGGACGCGAGGCATACTGGTCAGCCATTACACAAGCTAGATGGAAACCTTTTACTTTTCCAGTGAAGCATGTAACTAAAGTCATCACAAAGTTAACCAAAAATTGGATTAAAATATTGCCCATTTCACATTCTAGTGAATTGTGCTTCAAATGAAGATCCCCCCCGCCAAAAAAAAAAAACAAACTAGAAAAACACAAACACACAAAAAAAAACCCCAAACAATCAACCAAAAATCCAGAACCAACCAACCATTTTCATCCTTTTTATGAGAAAACATGTAGCAACTGCTGCATCTACCATCACACCACACTTGAATAATGTGTCCTGATCATCACATTTGGAGCAGGCAGGGCTCTGCATGAACAGACACTAGCTCCCTGCAAATGTGTACCATAGATAGAAAGCGCTTTTGAAATGTTCAAATTAAACAAAGGGTTATTGCCTTACTCAAGATAACATAATTCCCCTCTGCCAAGCAGTGCTAACAGAGCAGATCAGGTCTGTCACCTACTTGCCCATCTGATACTGCATGGGACAGCTGCACTCACAGCGCCTCCAGCAGTCTGCAAGAGCCTCCCTTTCTCTGTTCCTCTTCCTCACCTTTCTACTCTGTCAGGAAGAAAAGGCAAACCATCAGAACGAGTACAAGATGTCAGAGGCCTCCCTCCCAGGGCTCCTAAAATTCACCCTCATCCAATGGATCAGCAGAAATCCACCCTCTTCCAGGCTCAGAGACTCTGGCAAAATAGCAACAGGGAGAAGGAAACGGGACACAGGGTAAGGAGTAAGCAGATGTGAGAAGACTGGGAACAGTGGAGTGGAACAGCTTTTGTCTGTGGCTCGCTACTGATGTGGGAGCTACCTCCTCACTCCAGTTGTCAGATTGGGCCCCTTCAAGTTCCTTAAATTTTATTGCTTTCTCTGGCTGCTATCACAACAGAATATTGTTTTCATGACTTTCCCTTTAATCTATAAAGCTAACGATGAATAATCAAGACAATACAGTGGAGAAGAGAGGAGAAAGCCCTTTTCTACTCTGAACAGGCTTCAGACATCATTAGCANGGGCTTCAGACATAATTAGCAGCCTGCGCAGGAGCCCAGCCCCAGCCATGAGAAAGCAAGCTCTTAGCCATCACACACTTTCTACCCCCCACTCTGCAGTTCTCTTTGTCATCCTCAGCTTGTCAAAGCCTCTGGTATTGGGCTGCTATGAGTAGCAACAAGATAAGTGGAAGACATGATAGAGAGACGAAGTGCTGGGCAAGCTGTATTTACTCTTCTCTGTTCCTTGG